>VXBR01002239.1:291635-458914 GCA_013400215.1 Cisticola juncidis | reverse complement strand
TTTTTTTTTTTTTGAAAATAAAAGCATTCACAGCATTTAGGAGTCCAGGCTCTAGGCTGGGCAGAATGAAGCTGTCAAGGCTGCAGCATTTGCAGTAACTCACCTTTGAGGAGCATCAGAAGCGTAGAGGTTTGTGGTTCTGCTGGTGCCCATTTGTGAAAAGCACAAAATGCAGAGTTGGGTCACGTAGAACAGAGGATGGTTTTGGTCTCTGCTAAGACTTAAACCCAATTATAAATTTCCTATTTTTCAGTAAGAAAAGTAAAATTCATTAGATTTTCCTTTTGATGATTAGAGCAGATGGGCAGGGAAATCAAATTACTAGTTGCCTTCATTTGTCATTCCCAAACTGCCAAACTGAGCACAGAAATCTAACACGCCTTACCATTCATTATGATCTACTAATTCAAACATGCAAACAGGGTGAGGGGAAAACAGCAAAAAATAAAAATAAAATCAAAAATAAATGAAACAAAAGCACAAAGAATTCGAAGTGTGGCTGGATACAAAATCGGGCAGGCATGAAAGAATCCTATGTCCCTTTAACTGAGAAAACACATTTTTCTCAAATCCAAATTTTTAGCCAAACCTAGGTCCATGCAACACCACAGCTGATTTAAATCACACAGAATTACCTTTGTTTAACTGAGAGGTTTGCGCCTTTTGAACCAAGTCTACTAAATTGATTTATTTATACTCAATGAAACAGGTGCATGACAATTTGCAAGTAAGGCCATAGTAAGAAATTTTATGATATTAAACAAAAGCTTTTGTATGCTGCACTGCTAAGTGAAGCTTGTAACTTCCAAGTTTTACTCCTGACAGTGATGGGAGTTAGTTACTGGAGGGTAACTAACCATAACGGCAAAACAAGAAAACAGTGGAGAGTTTCCTTTTGAACAAATGAAAGCAACGTTCACTCTGATGGCTTTCTTAAGCAATGTTCTCAGTTAAACTTTTCTAATTAATAAAAATGCCAAGAATAAAAATATACATGAGATAATTATGGAAGCCTAATGAAGTTAATTCAGACTTTGGAATAATCCCAGACAATCATTTTACACACGAAAGAAGGCTCCTTACTCTTCTAGTGAAGGCTTAGAAAAGACAGTGTTTTCAGTAGTTCACAGTGTCTGCCTACTCTATCAGCCTCATAGACTCTATTTGTCATATTAATCTGGAAACAACAAAGGAAGCAGGTGCAATTTTCTCAATATCCTCCTTCAAAACTGGTGCTCATGAGGTATCTCTGCGCACTGTACTCCTACAAAGACTCATTTACTTCCTGAACTGATACCTATTTAGAAAGGAAAAAAAATTTCCAAATACCATTTTTGCACCTACTCAGTTCTGCATTTTTTTTGGCATAAGGGAAGAAGAACACATGGCTGGCGCATGTCTGAGTCTGGCTTTCACTGGGATCCAATCAAATGCCATAGCGCAGGTTCATTCCATGACATAACACGAAAAAAAACAAGACAAAGAAGGAGCAGATTGAGAAATTACTGTTGCAAATCTCCAAAAAAAAACTGCAGGCATAATCCACACCTGTTTTGTTTCAATTGAACTGATACTGAAAATAGCTGTTGACCAGCAGTATTCATTATGTCTGACCAATTTTCCCTATTCTTCTATTCCTAACTCCAGAACAGTTTCTCAGTGAGTGTACAGACCTGCTTCTGATTATATTTGAAGATTAGTCAAATGTTTCTAGTTCATAGCAGCATCCTCGTCTTAGTCATAATTTATTCTTTTACTGTTTTCTGTAAAATTATATGGCACTAGTCATAAGCAAAATCTCTACTAGAAATACGATACTATAGAAAAATTCTGTCACAATTTTTACAAAACCGTTTTCACTATTGTATTTTTGTAAAGCATAAAAAATGTGTAATAAAAACTAAATAAACCCAAACTAACAACAACAAAAAAAAAACCCTTGAAGCTGAAAAGGACAACAAACCCAACAAAATTAGACAGGTCAAAATCTTCCCTACTATGGACGCTTTCCTGGTCAACACATTGGCAATCAGCAAAGATACAGCTAGTCTGGCACTTGGTTGCATGGGCAGTATGTTTCTACTGCTTCAGAAGGGGACAATAGTCTCATCATGATGGCACCAGTAATTTCACTCATGAGGGCTCCCTTAAATTAATTTGAGGATTTTGTTAGACCTCAAAACAACTTTTTTTATATGGGGAGAAATAAATTTCAGCCATTTTCTGAGTCACAGAGGTAGGAAAAATAAACCTACTGCGGGTATTTCTGCAAGCAAAGACAGAGAAGACTGCACATCATTTTCTAATTCTCTGCGCTGCCGGGCTGTTGAGCTAAGCAAGCAGGATTGTATTTGCATGATGCATATGCATCTTGTCTTGGCTCTCCCGAGTCTGGAAAGAAAGCTGTAGAATTTGGCACCATAGAAGTGAACTGTGTTTTAGCTGGAAAGCAAACCGAGTATTTCTCAAGGAGAGGTGCAGCCAGGACTCACTCTCATTTCCACCACTACTGTAAGACTTCCAGATCGCTGACAAATTTCTTGAAGGAGCCCCAGCCATTACTAGTGAAGAAAGTCTTCCCAACTGCTGTCTGAGTATCTCTGAGCTTTATCCAAGTCCTCCCAGCAGTAAATTTCACAAGAAGGTCAAGAGAACTGATACAATCCTTTAAGACATTAGCAGGGAAATAGCATATAGCAGGTAGGAGTACTGAGCTGATATTACCCTCTGCAAATAGCATCAGTGAGAACATAAGTAGCACACTGGGAGCTCCCCAAAAGAATTCAGCAAACTGGTGATAGCTCAAAAGAGAGCCACAAAGTGATTCAACATCTTGAAAATACGATCTTATAATATGAGATTGAAGAAATTCAACCCATTTAGTTCATCACAGACAAATCCAAGTGGTGACTGACCACAAACTCCAGGTCACAACATAAGGAAGGGATCTCTGCAGTATATCTTAAAGAGAGGAAGAAAAAATGACAGCTGATATTAAAAAGACTAATTTCAAGAGTTACTGAACATGTACTGAAGATGTAGGGGATGCATCACCGTGTAATGTACTATGACCAAGTCCCTTTCCTTATAATTTAAGCAGAAAAAAAATACTAAGCTCTTGGTAATGCATATGAAGTTTGGTTCTCTGGCTTGTGTAACATTGTTAGGGATAGATGATCATTTTTGATTCCTCTGACACTAAAAATAAATAACCCTGTATGTGAGCTATAGGCTCAATGATCATAGAACAGTAAAAGTTCCATGGTAGTATCTCCCCACTTTTCACCATTCAGTAAAAGGCTGTGATTTAAACATTCCTAAAAATTATTGCCCAACAGCTTAACAAATAGGACATGTCTATAACTTCTCTTTGTCCTGATAGTACTACTTAGAAACCCCTGTCCTCTTTTTATTCCTCAGACCTAGATCCAAATATTCAGTCATTTTACCACGACTTTTGGAGGGAAAGTCACCAAAAGTTATCCAGGGGGAAAAAAAAAAAACCCCAGAATTATTTCTGTTGAGATGATTCTTGTATAGAAGTGGGATGGCTGAATTTCAGAGGAACAGAAGGGGACTTACATGCCAGCAGAATGAATGACTAAAGAATTTTAAGAAAGAAAGATCTATTTTAAAATCAAAACACAAAGGGAAGAGTTTACCTTTCCAAGGGAGAGTGCTAATTTCAATTACACATTCATTAATATTAATAAAATATCTGTACACCATAAGTAAATGCAGCATTTTATAGATATTATTATAAAACATTCTTCATCTTCAGAAAACTTATTATTCTAGGATCAAAACCTGCATCAAAATCCATGTATAGGAGTCTTTATATAATCATATATTGGACAAAACAATAAAAATCCAAGAGAAACAGAAAGGTAAGAATTCTGACAAAAATCAGTAACATGAAAATATCCTTGGGAGACAGGGAAGTTTACTGAAAAAGATATGTTGAGAACTGTTTCCTAGGAATCATTCAAAATAACTTCCAAGATGACGTTCATCCCAACGGGAAGTCAATAATCCAACATGATGTGCTCTTCATGTCACGAAACAAATGAGGCACGTTGGGAAAGTTTGCAAGTGCTCAGAGGAGAAAAAGAAAAGCAAAGTAAAAAAACCCCAAAACAGTGGTAAATTCAGAAACTGTGAAAGGCAGTTATGGAAGAGACAGATGAGTGGTCAAAGATGCCTAAGAAACACAAACTAATTACATGGCTCTCACCACCACATGTGATATTACTCACCCAGAGCAGCACAAGCTCTCAGAAAAAAGACTCAGCACATTTTCCAAGGGGCTTCAAGAAAATTTAGTAATCCAATTTCTGACTTTTTGGATGATTTATGTTAATACACTGCAAACATTTTTTTCTGTGTAAAGTTATGGAGCAACTGAAATTTAAATGAAGGTTTCCCACAGAATAGCCAGCGTATCAAAATGTAAACAAATTAATTTCACAAGAAGTTTCTTTTGCTTTTATTAGAAAACCCAATTTTCATATCGTGAGCTGAAAGTCGTGATTATTTTTAGAACATGCTGACAGTAATGCACTGTGTCATGAAGACATGGGTATGGCTACTCAGAATGGATGTGCTGACTTCTAAAGTTTAGTGCAGAAGCCTTTTTCTTTGTCTTACTCAATATTATTTCCTTTAGTTTTAAGGTGAGAGCCAACTTTTTATTTCAAATTGCTCTTTTTCAAATGCCTGATGAATTACACAAGTTGTACATATATACATTACATATGTTTATTGCATAATTACTGTAAAATCATTTTGCCTTAAAATATAATACAATTACAGGCTGGAAAACTGCCACAGTTGGCTTGGTCCACATTACTCAAATCTATTCCCAGGCAACACTTTTCCCCAAAGGTGCATAAATTATATGCTAACCTCCCAAAGGACAGTCTTGGAAGAGAAGTGCACAAAAACAGTTCCAAGAAAGAAACAGAAATAACAAGAGTGATGCATTTCAAAGATGCACACTGCACATGTAGTAGAGGGGAAAGAAGATGCTTTACCACTGCCACCTTTGTTCAGTGAGAAATGCAAATTAAATTAAATGCAACTAGATACACTCTTCACTGTCTATGGACTTGGTTCCCTGCCCAATGCCTTTAATACATTGGTATTTAGGAGCTGCAATCATAAATCACACCATGAAGCTGCTTCCTCTCTCTTGCACGTACCTGCAGGAGAAACATGCCAAGGGGCAGAATTAGGCATGCTCTCAGGACTGTGGGCAATACAGAAACCCCAGAGGCAGCCTGGGATGAGCTGCCATCATCTGAAGCAACCAGCAGCCTTTTTGACCTGCAGAGCAGCTGAGAATCTAGAGGATGTGAAGATGGCACAGTTTTTCTAGAGGCAGACCCAGGAGACCTCCACATGGGGCTGGAGGCCCCATCTGTGTGCAGCAATTGCCGGCAAGAGCCTTACATGAGCAGGACTAAGAGTCAGATGCTGGGGAATGTCTCAGAACAGAAAGAGCTGCACTTGCAAAAAGTGTGGGGGAGCTGTAAGGAGTTGTCACACCTGCCTTAATGGTCTAACCTGCATGTGTCACTGCCCTAAAAATGATTGACGATTCCAGTACTGCTGATTTCTAATACAGATTAAACAAAATGGAAACAACCAATGTTTCTTTTTGTTTGTTTGTTTGTTTTTTAATTTATCCTAGCTTTGATGGCTTTATCCTATCCTCCTCCTGAGGGATTCCTGTTTTGAGAAACATTGCTCTAGATAACATTTTTGCTGTTTTAAATAATGCCATTTGTAATGCATGCAGATAGTCTGTTCATCATAATGTAATAATAATGCATTACATCCATTATACTAAACCCACCATGTCAGCCCCAGACTGAATGTGCAATGTTCATTTGTCTCTGCCCTCATTGTCTATATAACAAATGTGCAATATCTGTCACGCTATCTCAAAAATGTCTGTTTTATCTGTGAAGTGTTTGACAAAGCACATGTTACAAATGGCTATTCATAGTGAGTTATACACAAAACTATTGTATACACTGTTACAGAAATCTAGTGTAGCAAGGAACCGACACCAGTATTCACCCGTCATCATTCTGTATTACAAAACATGAAGGAGCATTGGAATCAAGACCTCTCTTACTCCTCATCCCCATCAGCTACCACCATGCTCATACCTTTAAGATGCTTTTTTAGCATTTAACCATTACTCTGATCATCTCTGGCAGTCTGCTCCATCTTAGTAAATTCTATTTCCATTTATTACATCTGATTTCAAGTCCCCCCCCTGGAAAACACATCAGTTACCATATTTTTAGTAGTAATATTTTCCTTAGTTATCAGGGTTCAGTTTAAATCAAACAAACATCAAGTGTAACTTTTAAGACTAGACAAGATCCAACATATGATTATTTATCATAAAAGTCCATTGTGTGGTATCCAGCAAATAAAATGAACTGGGTTAACACTCTGTATTTGTATACCTAGAATCTTGAACTGCAATTTTTAACATGTTAAAAATTGTGGTTCAATATGCCACCCTGCTAAAGACTTCCAAAGCATGCTAAAAATCAAAAATTCTCCAGGCTGGAGTCCCAGCTATTGAGGGCAAAGCTCCTCTTGGTTTCAGCTACAATCAGAATCTACTTCAAACACATATGTTAAATTATAAAATTACCTCCAGTTCATATTCCTAGATCATCGTCATTAGTAGATCTACCCACATTAAAAGGTAGCATGTATTCCATTAATTCTTCTACAACAGTTTGTAACATGTAAAAAAAGAAAATAGACATGCCTACAACTTATTATGGACTTAATATCCAAGCTACAGTTTTCATCTTAATTTTACACTTCCTCTTTGGCTGCTCAGCACCATTTAAACCAACATCAGAGACTGATGTTTCTTCTGTCCCAGTGAAATTACCAATCCTGCATTTTCTCTAAGGTTACTCCCTTGAAATACTTGACATTTCTTTGCTTCAAATGTCTGACAAAAATCACTGCTCAAGGTGATGTGGCTGTACAAACATATTTAGCCGAGGTTTAAGCTGTCACTGAGATGGGACAAGGCTTCATCCCATATAACACACAGAACTTAGGACATAAATGTGGCCTCAGGGATTTCTTTCATGATTCAACAAGTCTCCTTTCGGTGGCAGCAGAAAATGTAAACAGGCATTATCGTTCTAGAGGTGCTGCCTTGACATTTCCTTTCTGCTTCTTGCCATGTGGCCACACCTCAACATGCTGAGCACAGTTCAGCAAAGTCCAACAAAGCCAACTTGCGAATACTCTGGAGAAATTATAAACAATACCATTGTCTTTAGAAAGCATTCAGAGAAAAAAAGACAAAAAGAAGTTGACACTTGATACATGGGCTAAGCCTGTCAGTGTTTTGAAATTACTATTTCCTGCTTTTATAATCCACTAATTTCTTATTGCTAGTTTTCAGTCTAGTATCATGTCCAGACTATTTCTTTGTTATCTCTAACCAGGCTTTGGGAAAAGAATAAAGCTCATCTTCACATATTTCTTCATCTTTTTACTATTTTCTAAGCCAAATGGTAGAAACAGTGCAGTTTTTTTCCTTTTTGGAGTTCAGACTTTTTGTACCCTTTAAATAAATTGTTAGTCCTACTGCAAGTAAGTAAGAAATGTGTTACAGTGGGCTAATGAAATAGGGCAACTGATTCCTTGTAAAACAGACTTGAAACAAGAACTAGAAGCTACCCTGAGACATGTCTTGAAGGGATTTCATATGGATACATACTGAGTATTATTTACATAGCACGAGACATTATACATATTAAAGTCTATAAAACTGTAACAGAGAGCCACCAAAGAACATAAATGATCTGAGGTTACTGAGCCTTAAATGCTGATTATGTGAAAATTTTAACAAGTGTAAAGTAACACAGCAACTAAAAAATACCGAAGCACATGACAACTTGTAGAATTTATATGGCTTTCTGAGCAAACATATCTGGGAAATAAGTTATATTAAATCAAAACTACTAAAGGACATTGACTAGTCTACTTGGTTTACTATCACAGTAAAGATGTTCTGCTCTGTCTCAGCCAACAGCTCATAAGTATGTACCGAAATTAAGTATTTCATGAAGTATTACCTCAGTGAGTTTAAACTGTGTGACTACGGTTTGACAAATGTTTCCACATCCTCCTCAACTAGGACTTCTCCATACTGTTAGTCATCTATAAAAAGAGGATAGGGTTTTGATACTTGTATGAAAACAATTTACAATTCAAAAAGGATAATTAAGAAAATAAGGAAGGTAATAACAAGTAGCATTTGCAAAATAGAGCATATCCCTCTACTCTGAAAGACTTTCTGCAGCTGAATTTATTGAGATTGCTGTCAGTAGGATTTGACTGAAAACTGCAAACATGAACAGAAGACCTGGAAACATTGGTTTCTCCAGCTGAAAGTACCCAAGGGAAGGTCTAATGCCTGAAAGCAGCTTTTGGGCATAACCTGAAAAAAATAAGGTATGTTATTTTAATTAAGAGCATTTAATCAATGGAACAAAATAATTTGAGCCATTAGAGCGTTCAAAAAAATTAAATGTTTGGCAAATGTGTATCAGATGACTAGCTGATAATATCCCCTTGCAGATTAGCTATATTTTTTTAAAAAACAAACCCTTCTGATGTATTTAGAAACTCTAGGAATAAATTTGATTTTGTTGCAAGCACTGCAAGACGGTCATCAGAAACAAAATGCTAATTATTTGGATATCAGCTGACAGTGTTCCAACTGAACTGTTGAACTGAATACAATTTTTAAAGTATTCAATATAGTCAAGGATCCAAAAATCAGCACTGTTCACAACAGGAATCAAACTTTTTACCAGCTAAACAGAATACTACAGTTAATCTAGTTTTGTTTCTGGAGATATACTGTAGCTCAAAACATCATAAGAATATTATTCTTGATAGCTTGATAGCAAAAAAGTGTTGCAGAAATAAATTTTGGTGTCCACTTTTTTTGCTGAAACTATCTGAGTAATAAAGCTCTGAGTAATAAAGAATGGCAAAATTGAGCATGGTGTAAATTGAGTATGAATTCTGCAACACTTTCAAGATAGGCTTTAACATGAAAATAAAATTCTTTTGAGCTGACGCCTTTATGTCATTTGTAGTTTTTTCAAAGTTGTAGGTATTTCACTGTCATTGTCGACAAATTCAGATTGCACAGAGAGACTTGGTAAGAGAACCCTCCCACAGTTAATACAAATCCACAAATATCTTTGGTATCAGCCAAACACTGGGGGGCCTAATGGTTAAAACATCCACTCAAAATTTCAAGACAAGCTCAACTGGATGCATCTTACACAAGTTGTTGTGTGGCTATGGAAGGGAGCACAGCTTTGCCTATGGTGAATATAGGTATGTCCACAGCTACCTTCAAATGGCCTCTACCACCAGCAGCCCCCACCAGTGTCATGGTTTTACAAACTGCAGCTTTTTATGACCTCCACACCTTTCAGCCATGTTTTCAGTCTGCATGAGAATGCAGCTTAGAATCTTAAAGCGTATGCTAAATATACAACCATATAAATGTATTCATTTCATCTTCTAACTAAATATGTCAAATCTGCCACCTGATGTGCAAACAAAAGAGGAAGAATAAAGTAATAAAGTCACATTGTGAAGGAAAGATAGGATGTTTTTATCTTCTTATTTATAGCTCTCCCTGCAGTTCATACACTTTCAGAATGGGTGTATGATATGGTCTGAGTTGGGAAGATTTCTGTCTTTCAGAATTCCAAAAGTGACGGGGCATGGAACAAATTGTCTCAGGATGCACTGAGTCCCCAGTAGATTTTCTGACAGGCAAATTTTTGATAGAGAGAAAGGGGTTGGGTTTTGGTCAGTGAAGAATAAGCAGTTCTCCTGTTTAATTATTCTGGGTTTTTTTTCCTCTCTAGGAACAGAAAAGATTGTTTGGCAACTATTCAGTCACTTAGCTGAAGCCAAAACATTAGCAGCAATTCAACTGATTTTATTCCATACTTTTCCTAACTAGCTGACACAGGAAAGGAGTAGCAGCAGTTGAAAACCAATGGCTAGTGGCTGGATGACATCACCCTTGGATCAAACTCAAGAGTAAGGTTTTCCAACGTGATAAAGCAAACACATCATTGGATAAACATCTGACCACAAGCAATTCTTAATGGTCATAGTTAAACCAGCAGGGAGGGATCAACGATTAAAAAAGGAATTTTAAAATGATGGTTGGAAACACATTAAAAACACCAACACAACACAAAAAGCACCAATAGACAGATGGACCACAGATCCATATACACTGGGAAGCCTAATGATATGGAAAATTTACAGAAAAGAGAAAAGACTAATATACTTAGAGACTTGTGGCTGACAAACCAAGAGTTTGTCAGGCTTCTTGCCTGAAAGGAAAGTATGATTCTAAGCTGCATTAGTAAAAAATCCCAGCTTAAAAAACAATATTAAAAAATCACAGCCCAAATTTAAAGAACCATTTCATCGTTGATTAAACTGTAAACGGATATTGAGATTCAAAGACCCATATTTTTTAGAAAAAGAGAACAAACCCAGTAATTTTGGCTGGTGAGAAGAGGGATTTAAAAAAAGCCTCGGTCTAGGTATCTGAAGAGTGAAGCAGTAAGAGTTTCAGAACCTGGTATGGAAAACTATGATGGAATACTTCCTAATTGTAAGAACAAACTATCCAAAGGTACAGTTTTGGGGAATTACAAACTTTTGGGCATTTTTCAGGCCAGGCTAAACACCCATCTGTTATGGAGTGCTTAGGGATAACAAAGTTAATCCTGTCATAATCCCAGGAAGCAAATTACAAAATCTGTCAGGCATCTTTCACAATGAATGCTTCTATGAAATACTTCACACCTTATTTACATGGCAGGAAAAGGAAATAACTTGGCAGTATTCTAAATAGAAAGGAGAGCAAGTGCAGACCACAGATAATATTGGTTCTTCTTTATCAAGAGTACATAGTTTTTATTGTCCCCATGTGATATTTCTTGGAAAAAGGGAAAATTAAAAGTGAATATGAAAGCAAGCAAATTGAATGAAGTACCATAAGTAGCACTAAGGTGACAGGCCAATAATTTTGGCATAAATATAGAGCATGTAACATTAAGCAGCAAATGATCAAACATTCTCTGCAGTCAGACTTTGATGTTGCATGGTGGGTAGGCCCCCAAGTCATCTCATGTTGCCTCATTCCATTTCCTTTAGAGCATTCCCCATCCTTAGCACATCCTATTTCCTAAACCAGGGGCTACTTCTCCCCCAGCTCTCCTTAGTGGGGTTTTGATATCATCTCTCCTTATTTTAACTCTCTCCCTCTCCTGAGATGTCTTCCCCCATTTTGCTTTACTTGAAGGATGGTGACCATCCTGACAGGTGGATATTCCCCAAGTCTCACAACCCTACTCAAAAGTTCTCTTATCAGGGTGCCCCTGAGCAGTGAGAACTCATAACTCATTTGAATGGGAAACAGTTGGGGGCTCACCACACTTCATCCTGTGAGACTGTTGACACTGTTAGCAGCTGTCAGTGTCGCTCTCATTCTTACCAACTGGGAGCATATCAAAATGTTACATGCACATTCAGCAGTGTAGTCTCTCCTATTTCAGTTTAATGGGAATTAAGAATACACATCAAGGGAAAAATACACTTCACAGTTGCTAAATAATTATACATTTAAAAAAAAAAATTTACTTGTTATAGGGGAAAAAAGTGAATTCAAATTCAAGAATTCTGTTAAAACTAGTTAATACCAGTAATGACATTTTTAAGTATACAAAACTTTATTTCACAGCAGGGCAACTAAAATCACCATATCACAGTCTTAGTTTAGAGAATGCAAAAACCTTACACGAATTTCTCGGTAATCTAGAAAAAATGAGATTGGCAATCTCCATCCAATTCTCAATTGCTGACATTGCAAAACTGTGAAAATTCTGCTGATAGATTAATTTTGGCACCCAAAAATGGCCATGAACTCTACACTCAACCATGAAAAAATGGAGAAACATGGACAAACACTGAGATACCAGATTACTACTTACTGAAAGATATGGCTTCCTGTTCTGAAAAGAAAGTGAGGGTTTCAATCTTAGATTAGACTAGCATTTTCATGACACATTCCCATAAGCACATCACTTGAAAATAAAAGTACATGGGACGTCACCTACTACCCATGTACTTTATTTCACATCTAGTGGTAGCAGGCACAACTTGTGTATCTTGACTGCAGGTTTTTTTCACACTTTGATAATAAAGATGCATCTTCATTTCTGAAATCTCGTGTACCAAAATGAACCAGGATAAGTTATACCAGTTGTGTCATTACTTCACTGTTTACACTTACATACATGATAGTGACATGCAAAACTGTTTCATCGATGGATCATCCAGGCTCTGTGTTGACACTCTGCTCTGAAGTATTTAGATACTCTGATTTAAGATGTCACCACTGGCAGCTGTCACCCACCTCTAAACATAGCAGCAGCAGGAATAATGTGCCAGACCTTCAGCCGCTACAGTTCACAGCCTGACATATTTTCTAAACCACCTTCATTGCTTAGTCAAGGCATCTGTGTTTCAGACTTACCCACCTGCCTGTGAATTGCGGCAGCTGAAGATATGGAGTCCATTTTTTCTTGTTGCCTTTGGTTCAGGAGTGAACAGACAGCTCCTGGTGACAGCATCCCAATGTACCAAATCCAGGACTTCCACTGAGTGCCTTAGGAAAAGCATATCCAGCAGGATAAGGGACATGATTCTGCTCCTCTACTCAGCCCTGGTGAGGCACATCTGGGGTTCTGTGTCCAGTCCTGCACTCCTCAGGATAAGAGACATGGAGCTCCTGGAGCAAGTTCAATAGAGGGCTGTGAGGATGACAAAGGGACATTGACTGCCTCAGTTATGAGCATAGTCTGAGGGAACTGGGTCTCTTCAGCCTAGAGGAGAAACAAGTGATAGAGGACTACACCAACATCTATCGCTATCTGAAGAGGATGGAGCCGGGCTGTGCTTGGTGGTGTCGAGCAATATGACAAGACGCAGAGGGCAGAAACTGATGCATAGGAAGCTCTACCTGAACATAAAGAGGAATTTCCTTGCCATGCTGCTATAGCACTGGAATAGACTGGCCAGGAGAATTTTAGACTCTCCCTCACTGGAGGTATTTTCAAGAACTATCTGGACAAATTTTGTGTCCTGCTTGAGAGGTGAGGTTACACCAGATGATGCACTGTGATCCCTTTCAACCTGAGCAATTCTGTGATGCTGTAGCTACCACTAACACATTGTTCTTGGGGTGCAGTCAGCATGCACTCACGTGTGCTTCAACAAGACAGTTTGGCAGTGCCCCAGCAGCAGCTCCCTCCATAGCGCTGGCATGACTAACAGATTCTCTTTTGGGATAGAACATATAGCAAACACTATTCTGAACCATGAGCTCTCACTCCCTTTCAGTAGATCTCAACAGTCTCATTCATCTGCAATGCTTAAGCCTAGCTCTAAATAAAATAATTTGCCATGGCGCAGTGGTTGATCTATAAAATCACTGGGAAAGCTGAGATTTGCCATAAAATATGCCCTCTGACAGCTTGCGAGAATTGTTTTTGATAACACCGATGCAGGTACACACAGTCAAAAAAGAATCTTTCATTTCCCAAAGAAATTAAATTAAATAAGCGTTGTGATCCTTTGTCCATCTCCAAATAATTCTTCTTCCTTCATCTCCTGTTCTCTACTCCTTCTTTTCCACCTTTTTTCTTTGAAATTAAGAGAAAAAACAAAAACAAAACAAAACAAAACAAAACAAACCACCAGGAAATCAGTTAAGCTCTATTAGCTCTTAATTGCTTAGCTAGCATTGGTTTGAGATGGAAAGAAAATTAAAGAAAAAGAAAAAGAAAAAGAAAAAGAAAAAGAAAAAGAAAAAGAAAAAAGAAAAAGAAAAAGAAAAAAGAAAAAGAAAAAGAAAAGAAAAGAAAAGAAAATTATATTGGAAGCATTGGGAACAGTTTCTAGTCCTTGGACTACAACTTGTGAAAACTCACAATGTACTTCCAGATAAGCTGGGAAAAGCCAAGCAAACAGCTTTCTGCTAGATAGTCATCTGAAGAGGAGTTAGGAATTGCTCTGTTTTGGTTACCTGAACAGCTCTGACACAGCTGGTTTCTTCCCCTAGAGAAGAGAACACTATGACAACAAATACCATCCCAGAACTCTCCTAATCATGACCTCAAGTTTGTTTCCACACCAGCCCTTCCTAGATGCTTCCACCTCTCACTGTGAAGGTTTTGGTTTCCCATCAGATCTAGTTAAGTAGAGAGTTTCCCAGAAAAAAGGCAAAAACCAATAAAGCAATTAGTGACCAATTAAGTTCATTAATACTGTTTACCTACAGGAGAAAGGCAAGCTTTAAATAATTAGCAGTAAGTTTATTTTTTAAGAGTAAAAAAGACTTTTGAAAACACCTCCTGAGTGACAATGTTTGTTTATATACAGCCATCAAGGTATTACATTTTTCCACCATCTCCTAACTTATTTCAGATGTTGGGAGAGCAACTGGTCATTCAAAACATAATATACTTGATTCAAGCAAGGGAACGATTTTTTTTGAAGTAGCAATGGCTTAGTGCTGTGATTTTTAACATTGATCATGAGCTGGTTTTAGGTAATGATTACAATAATAATCCTGCTGAGAGTTATGAACAGACACTATTAACCCTCTTTTCAGCTCCCCAAATGGAACTTGAGAAATAATATTTCCCAGCCTTTAAAAGTGTCTTGTCAGTGTACTGGAAGTTTGTGTATATTTTGTTATATCTTTCTACTAACTTGGCTTTACTGAGGAATAATTTCTCTTCATAGAACAGAACTCAGAGATAACTATAACTAACTATAACTATAACTATAACTATAACTATAACTATAACTGTAACTAACTATAACTAACTCAATCTTGTGTATAGCTGTACATTGTATATATCAATACATATATTGTATATTGTATATATACAATATATATATGTATATATTGTATATAAAAGATATGTATATATCTTTTACCCTTTGCCCTTAGGGTGGGAGAGGACAGCAGAACAAAACAGGTCTCATTAAAACTCTCCTGTCTCAGCTTTCAACATATGAAACACCCACAGAATGTGCGGCTCTTGTAGTTGGAAAAATGTATGGATATTTGCTGTACTCACATGAAAGAGATAAGCACCGTGAACATGAGTATGACCAAAACCATTAACTCAATGAATACTAAATGGAGTCTGATTAACTAGTAAAGTTGCTAATATTTACACACTTCAAGAATTTCATTTTTCCTCTACATCAAATTTGAAGTATAACATCTTTATGCTTCTATTACAACACTTTCTTTTGTTCCCAGTCTATTGAAATGTTATCTTCTAGAAGGTCTTTCCTCTGCATCCACTGCTCTTCAAACAATTCCCTTAAATACATCAAACATGACTATAAAACTCCCAGACTTGAAAACCCGTGCAACAGACACTTCTTTCAAAATGTGACCAGCAAATGTTCTCATATAACAAGAAATGAAACTTACTGAACACAGACTTCATTTTGCTCTATAATCAGAGTATTATCTGACTCTGCCTCACATCAGTCCAACAGCATATGTATTGTGCTTATGACTTTGAAGAGGTGAAACACCAAAATTTGATTTCATGTCCATGTATCTTCATACACAGGTGATTTGCCAACAATTGATATGTGATACCAGAATTACTCAGTTTGTCCTCAGTACCTTGTTTGGCCTGCAACTCATTTAAATTATTTATAAAAATCAGATAATAATGAAAACTGGTTTTTATAACTGCTGACCTGATTTACCTTTTAAATACGTAAGATCTATAAGATGCCCGTGTTAAGGGAGATAAAACCAGAGACTTCAGTTTCATAGATGAAGCACAAGAAGCAGTTCTTCTAAAAGTAAAACAACTAACATACCAATCGCTCAGCCCAAGAATGAAGACCACATTTCTAGTATGCTTTCAGGGGAAGTGAATCACATAAATAATTATCCTATGCCTAATAAAAATGTTTTGACTAATTTTGATGCCACTGAACCTTTTTTCCTTCTTGACTTTTCAACATGGAGGATATTTTGCTATATTTATTTTTGCTTTCAAATACATTCTTAATTTTCATTTTACTGATGGAAGAATTTATTAGATATTTTAATAAGATTTTAAATCTGAATCTTTTATCTTACATCTTTGAAATTACAAATTAAGCCTTTTGTAAAGAAAGATTCATATTCATTCTTATCATCCCTGGAAATTTAAGGATAATAACTAGATAAAAGGTGTTTCCTTAATTCACTTCATAAATATATAGATATAACAAAAAACTTTATAAAAATATCAAATGTGTGGGTCTTTTTAGAACAAAATACCACTCATCCTCTTTTTGGATACGTCTTCCTAGAATATCCGTATGCTAAAAAACATACAAAAAGTCTTGGAACGTCAGACTTTTAAATATTTTGAATTAAGAAGCATTTCAGACAGTAAGGATAAAAGGACAGAACTCATTGGTCTTGTTATATTTATTTCTGTAAAATTATAAAAACAGACATGGTCAAGGGTAGAATAATATTAAGAAAAGTTCTTGTCTGATACATGTTCTTTTCTCTCAGTTGTTTGATTTATCCTTCAGTGGTAGGGCTGCAAGATTTTTTTCTGCATGGTTAGCTTGGCCAAAAAGGCCCAAAATTCTGAAGGTTTTATAGCCACTGTCTTCATTCATTGACTGTTTTCACTAAAATTATTTTTGAGCCAACAGCTTGAATGGTTCTCACTTATTATTCTGGTTCTATTTCACTGAGGACTGTGCAGCAAAAATCATCAATGTTTCCCATAGATTTTTATCTCCGTCATTTATTTTGGCAATGTTTTTGGTTGAATATTGTGGCTCTCTCTAGTAATAGGGAAAAAGAGACATCAAGCTCTTAGAAGGTGGCCATGTATATCCTAGCATTATAATTACTTGGATTGTGATATTAAAGAGATTTCAGATCATGGATATCTGCCACATCTGTGAGGGCACATCAGAACTAGCTTTATACCAATCGTGGTCTATAGCCATGCAAAACCAAAACCAAGCATGAGTTAACCACCTGGCTGCTCAAGCAGTTTTATGGCTACACTAGAAAAATCACATTTTGTATACACAGGAATCAGGTCTCATCATCTTACAGTGGAAATACAAGAACAAGAGTAGTGCTCTTACCTGTGTTAGTGTTCTAATGCTTAAAACAATTTTCAAAGTTACACGTTGAGATGCAAGGGATGTTAAGAGAATGGATATTCTTATTGAGTTGCTTCATTTCATCTGTAAGTGTGGAGGTGACCACCGTGGCACTGGTAGGAAAAATACTTTCTGAAAAAATAGATATAAAATAGCGAGAAAGCCACAGGAAGGGAAAAGATGGTAGAGAAACCATAGGATGGGAAAAAATGGCAGAACTTGACCTGTAGTTTCTAAAGTTCATGTGAGATTCACTGCAAAACCAAAGACAATAACATAAGGTAAGGCTTTTTTGGGAAAACCCACCTGCAAAGGAGAAATTCAGTACCTTGTTCAAGTAAATTTATGCACAGAAACTTCAATAATAAACAGCAGTGTTAGTTTTCTTCATTGTTTTTCCTGCATCACAACTATATCTCTAAAAATATTTCACCAGAGAGTATTTGATCTACCAACTTTTTTCATCAGTGTGGCATTCCTGTAAACTTTAGAAAACTCCCAAAATGATATAATTCCAACTGTCAATATTGTGAGAGCAATGGAGTAGAAACCTTAAACAGGGCTCCTACTCACATTGAAATACTTCCTGATTTAGTGACCATCCCGTTTAAGGAAAGTTTTCCTGAACCGTCACTTAATGTAAACCAAATGTCCCCTGCAACTCCTTCCTCCTACCAAAGCATTTTGACCCTTAGCCACCATATTAACACCTCTAATTGTAACTGACAGGGCAATTTCCTGGTTGCCATTGTGTGAGACAAGCAGTGAACACTAGCCACAAGCAATTCATGACCTTTGACTATCATATTAACTCTTTTAATTGTAACTGACAGGGCAGTTAGGCCAAAAAGAGTCCCAGCAAAGCACTCCATGCAGTTGTGAATGTCCCACTAAAGCCAAGGAAGGAGTATTTAGTCATTAATATGGAGGGATTGATTTGGAGAAAGAAGGGGCTGTACCTGAGGCTGGACAATACTCAAACTCCTTGTAATCATCACCGATTATTTTTTGCTTCAATGAGCCCTGACATTCTCTGCTAAAAGCCAGAACTACTTTTACTGA
The DNA here is from genome assembly GCA_013400215.1 of Cisticola juncidis. Classification (NCBI taxonomy): domain Eukaryota; kingdom Metazoa; phylum Chordata; class Aves; order Passeriformes; family Cisticolidae; genus Cisticola; species Cisticola juncidis. The sequence continues at coordinate 440,524 of VXBR01002239.1, read as the reverse complement.
ATATATGGAATTTAGTTTTAACTTTTGAAGAAAATTTCCAAAAATGTTCTCATTATTCCTGCTCCTAATTAAATAATTTCTAATGGCAACAAATTTCAAGTTCTTTGATGGAAAAGAGAGTTCCTCAGTATTTAATGTTTGAAAATGTAAATGTTCTTACATTTTTTAAATAAAAATAACTATCTAAAGTCTTGGAAAGCATGTAAAGTTAATGCACCTCTGGACAACCCCCACTGAAGCATGCTATAGCATGAGATAAAATAAGTGAGAGGTTAACTCAAGTGGAAGAGGGGGGGAATGCCGCAGCTGACTCATATTCACTTTTGGTAAACCAGCCTCTAGAGGGTGAAATACTGTACTCACAAACACTTTAGCAGGTCTGACATCATCCAGCAGCAGGTGAGGGCACCAATCAGATGACAAAAAGATTCTGTCTTTTTTTTTTTTTTTTTTTTTGTGTTTTAGTCTTACATGCACAAAAACGTTGATCATTAAATATGAGGATTTTGTTATATTTTGATCTGTCCTATGGATGGGTTATATTCAAATAAGGTAAAGATACTGGATACTTTCCTATTCTAATCTATCAATCCTTTTTCCTTCAAAGGAAGAAATAAAGCAGTGTTACCTTGAAACTGAAACAAAACTTGTAAGAAAATCATGGAATCTATTTTCAGTTTTATATATCGTGTGAAACAACTTTGCTAAACTCCAAGAACTTTCCAGCTGCCCAGGATTTCCCTTCCCAATGTGAGACAAGGGTGAAATCCACATTAAATCTAGAAAAACTGAATAGCCAGTTACCAAACACAGGAAGTCAGAACACTGAGGAGCTGAGAGAGATCCTAGTTCAAGAACGCATTTTCACAACTGCCTCTTTTGACAGCAAACCCAGCTTGCCCCCTACATTCATCATCTTGTTCACAGAGCAGCCCTACAAACAACATGTCAGCTTAACTGAGAATGAAATCACACATTATAGACAACATAATAACTTGTAGACACCAGAACAGGAAGGTCTTCCTTCCCTTCTTCTTTTCAACTGCTCTTTTCCTCCACCCTTTCCATGTGTCAGCAGGAACTTGTCTCTGCTGAGCCAATTCAGCCCCTTTCCCCTGCAAAAGCACACTTTTTGGTAGGATTACTTTTCTGCCAGCTTAACAAGTGGAATCAGCTCAGGTTCCTCTGAGAGTGGGAGGGTTACATGGCCATCAGAAAAGAGACAAAAGAAGAAGGGAAACAAGCTCTGCTTTTTGGAGACACTGCAACAAATTTAGGGCTAGCCAAGCTCAAAGTATAACATGCAACATCATCCTGAAAGGCAGTTACAGAGAGAGCAATGCCAAGAAAAGACATATATAGCACTGCATCCTTAGTTGGGGTGTTTCATTATTATTGCTAATAGTGTTTATATATTATCTTAACAATGACATAAATGTCATTAAGTAACTTTAAAAAATATTTTTGAAGTATCTAAGTAACAAAGGACTCCATCTTATTTTTAGAATCTGCCTTGTAATGATCTCTACAGCAACATACAATCCTTCTGTGACACCTTCTAATAGGACTTCAGTGTCTTTGAACAGGTTTACCCTTCCAGAAGTGATCATAAATGGATTTGTGCTATTTCAAATCTCTTGATAGACTTTCTCTGTCTCCTGCAGACCCTCAGTTTAATGTTGCTTCCTAGACATCTATTCAAGATTTGAGATACACTCTTTTATTTTAAAAACCATTTCGTCTATATAACTTCATGAAGACTATTACATGAGACAGAAAAGCTTGTAGAAACATCACAATAGAGAAAAGATATTTAGATGCTTCCACCTGACATGTATTCCCACATGTAAAGATAAAGGGAAGGGTGGCACATGAGTTTTGAGCTCAGGCAAGCTTTAAGCAGCAAATTTTTGCACTGGTGCAGCTTCTCAGCAGTGGTTAGTATGGTGGAAAAGGAAAAATTTCACATCTCCTACTTATGCACTGATAAGAACAGAGTTCCCAGCCATGCAGTATGAAAATTAGCAATAAATGATCAAAAGGGGATTTTTAAATATATATATATATATAATATAAATTACAAACATAAAATAATTTGAGGGGAGGATTACCCCAAATATTCGTGTGCTACTGAAAGCTTTTCTATGATGGGAGAATCACAGAATAAATAGGAAGCCCTCATCATTAATAATAACATTTTCTAAAACATTCTTATCAGTATAACTAATATGCCCCAACCTACCTTTCTTTAAATGCTTTCAACTGAGTTCCCTCTTAACACAAATACTGCTTTCTAAAAAAGCCATCAAACATACCTCATTATGTCTTTCTATCAGTAGCACAAGAGACTGTCAAATTAGCAAATCTGAAAGTGAGAAAGAATTATAAAGTAAGTTGGCATGAAAATTATTATTACTCACCTTTCTTTATAATTTCTTATTAGACAAATCATCTGCTTTGTTTCTTGTATTTAGACACATAAGTCTGTAAATAGGCTCCGAAATTTCTGATTGATATATGTATGTGATAGTAATTAAGAATTTAATAATACCTTTTTTAAAAACTGTGTTCTTAGGAACCCAAACCTGATTGTAGCCCCTAATGTCAGGCAAATGTTCTTTCTGTCTTTGCATTATTACGTGAGAGAATATAAACAATTACACACAACTCTGACAGGGACATACTCTAAATTGCTACCTGCTTAATAAGCCTCTGTGGAGGTCCTAAGCTGTTTCAGATGAGAGTAGATGTTTGATCAGATGCACAAAGGTTATTTTAAGTAAGCATCCAACTATCTTGTCTGGTCTTTCAACAGCTAGATACTTCTACAAAGATCCATGGGAATAGAGGGAATTCTGCTTTAGTAGACTTTGCAAGGGTCCTGGAGGACTTGGTAAGAATGCTAAATAAACAAGGTCTCCCATTCCAGCCAGCCACAAAGAGCTAACAAACCCCCGTGCCCCCCTCCCTGTCTTGCGGCGGGCTGTACCTCCCACCAGCAGCCCACACTCATCAATACACAGGAGCAGCAGATATCACACACCAGATCCTGCTGTGATGAGCAAACACCAATCAACAGCCCCATTAACCTCCAGAGGACAGCATAGTTTGTTTACAGTAAAAACTAGAGCACTGCCAGAGGAGAGATGAACAGGAAATGCTGAGGAGGCTTTACCCCCTTCTGTTCCAGGAACATTTGGAAGCTTGGGGTTTGTGTGCAGGACAGTCTTGGGTATGGCTTTCTTACTTTTAAAAAGAAAACAACCTGATGAAAATTCAGTTGTTTAAAACTAACAGTAATTTAAGTTCAGTTAGGGTTTTTGTTAAAGAGCCTTCAATCAGAACTACACATTTTCAAAAGCAAGCAACTGCTGAGGAACAACATACATAGCATTTTTCATGGGATTATCAAGGGAGAGTGCTGTCATTAACTAAGCACTACCCATTTTTATGCAGATGTTTGTTATTGTTGTCCAGCCCTTCAACACTTTGCTCTAACATGTACTAAGTGAACTGGAATCATCAAGTTTTGCGTCCAAGACTGGCAGACTGTGGAAAGGATTTGGGTGAATACTACAGTTTATAGAAAAGAATGAGATGTTGAGAGAGGTTTAGGGAGAAGATCCAAGAAAGTCTAAAATCCACCCTGAATGTTGTTACAACCCGAGTGGCACACCAGAGTGAATTCCCCTGTCCTAGGGGAGGAGGAGGAGGAAAGATTGTTTCCTCCTTTGCATACCTTTTGCATACAGGCTACTGACTGCTCTGTTTGGAGACTGGATTCGCTTCTGACCCTTTGTTAACAAAGACAATATAATTTATTATTCACATATATCTGCAGTCGGAAGACACAGATCAGCAAGTAGCTGATCTCATTCTTTGCCCAAGTAACACGTGACTGGGACACTAGTCCAAATGTTACTCTTTTCCTTGGAGCCAGGGATTGAATGGAAAAGAAAGCCTTAGCAGCCTCGCAGAAATTAGCTTGAGCTTGAGCTCAGGGGGAGAATTGAGTTTCTTATCTTGTGGGGCTGAGGTGAGCTGTAAAACAGTAGTTGAAGGATGACTATTTAACCAAGCTTCATAGTGGGAGAGTACCTGGCAAAACGAAGGGGAAACTATTAGGGCAATAAACTGAATCTGTAGGTTTTATTAGTCATTTTTTCAAAATAAAGAATCAGGAAGTGATTTGTGCAAGATGCCCATCACATGTTGTATTTGTGTTACTACTACATTAACAATTTTTTTCCTACATGACTCAATGAAGTCTCTATACAGGACATGCATCAATTTATTCCAAAATCCCTAAACGTTTTGAATCCACTGCCAGGCATGCTTGTAACATTTTAGATGAGCCCTACTCACCACCTCAGAAATGAGGGGAGGGCATGAGGGGAAGTCTGTTATGACAGTTAACCAAACAACAAACTGCATATCAGCAGCTACATGACCACAACATTCCTGTGTTGAATATAACTGAGCAAAAGCATTCCAATTTCCCAAGTAATTTTCAAAATGTTTCTACACTGTAGTATGTATTTCTCTGTATAACCCCTGCCTCCTGGACTCTTTTCCAAGTAACATTTATAATGCATTAAAACTCTCGTGTGTTTGAATCCACCAACAGAAGTACTTGTAAGACACAGTGTAGAATGATAAGTGGACAAATGTTACACAGTAAAATGTTTACAGAAACCAGGTTGAAAGAGCTTCCCAGTGGTAACACCTCTTCATCCACCTTTCCATTAACTTAATTAAGTGAATCCATAGGTTTACAAGCCTGGGGAGCCTAGATAACTTGATCTGAAAAGAAAAATAAAGGGTTTATTCATGAGGACAAGTTATCCAAGTTGTCATGGCTCTAGTGTTTATAACATCCACACTTACATAAACCCAAACTTCCATTACTTGCCCGAGAGTCTCAGATCAATATTATAGATGAAGGTAAAGCTTAAGGTAAACTATTACCCTATAAGATGATGGGAATAGTAATTTTAGTGAACATCAAACACATTAGGATACAGTAAGCTTGCACAGACATAATAAATTCGTCAGCTATTTCTGCTGATTGATCTGTATTCCAGTTTAATTAGCCATGAAAGAGTCAATTTTTTTTTTTCTGAAGCCTTTCCTCCCCCCTTTTTTTGTTACAGATCACTGCCACAAAGGATAATCCCCAGCTGTCAAGTTAAGGAAATTTAAAAGGTAGGTTAAAAAAAAAAAAAAAAAGAAACACCTTACAAAAAAACCTTACCAGTCATTAATTCATTTTCATATATACCAGTTATACTTATTTCCCAATGACTTTGATAGGAAAATCTGAAAATAAAATGATGCCCTTAAACTATAAATGGACTTCGAAGTACTTTGAAAGTGGACTAGCTTGATATAGCAGAAATAACGATGTAGGAAGCCAGAAGTTCTGTGGAATGGCACAAAACCTAGAAGCTTGCTGTTGCTTGACTTTCAGCAAATATCTTTAACCAGTAGCAAATGAGCACTACAGATCTGTCTGGCATAAGAAAGCACAAATTTATTTCATAGAGGGATACTACTTCATTCCTGAAAAATAAATAAATAACTAAACCAGTGCCTCAAATGCAATCAGAAAATTCACAAAGAGTATCCATGTTTGTTTTAAATTGATACTATAAAAGAGGCAAGGAACAATAGTGAGGTCCAGCTGTTGTTTTTCTTGAAGAAGTCCCAGCTCCTCATGTAGAGAAACTACACTTGAGATGAGCTGGCTGAGACAAATGTTCTGTCTACACTTTAAATGGCAGCTGGTTATTAAATGACTCCCAATAGGATGAACACTTGCTATTGACAATAAGGTAATATAAGGACCATGCAGTGCAATCAGGATGGGAATGTGAATGAAAAATCTTTAATCTGAAATTACAGCTGTCAGGGCTATATTATAAAACATGAAAGTTGCATCTGCACTTAGAATTAATGTGTCCCAAAAGCCAAGTTTCTCATAAAGGGCATCTTGCAGATACATCTTTTATAAATAGACTACTGGTCTTCCGTAAATCAAACCGAACCATAGCCTATACTAAGGAATTAAAAGAGTCACCTCTTCTGGGGTTGGTATTTGTTGAACAGTATTTGGTAAAAATGAACATTGATTTACAAAGTCCAAGAGATACTGGTAATAGTATTACTTTATAATGATATTCACCTACTCCAATGTGTCAAACAAATTACTTTGGTTCTTTTATCATCCCCCTCCATGTCTAAAAGCATCTTTTTCAAAGTAAGGAAGCATTTTCAAAGGAATTACTATTTAAGAATCTGAGTTAACAGAGCACTGAACAAACAAATATGGTACTTATTTATTTCACCTGGTTCAGATAAATGGGCTAAGCTCTGTGCACAGGCATGCTAAGCTGGGTGTGATAGTCAGTTTAAGATCAGACATATGGCAAAATTAATTACCTGCTCTATTCCATGGCCCCATAGCTCACAAGGATCCCTCCAGTTCATTCCCCATTAAACAGCAGGGCTGTCTCCATAGGCTGGATCTTGTGGCAGCTCAACTTGTGATCAAGAATGAGTCATATTTCTGCATTTAGTGATAACGTGTTTTGAACATTTCAGAAAACCAGTAAGAAAAGATCCCCAAAAAGTCAAGGTGTCACTAAGAAATCCTTTAATAGTTCATGAGGAAAAAGCTCACCTTTGATACTAGTCCAGTATACACAATAACAGGTGATGGCTAAGGCGAAGGGCTCCAGCTACAAAAACTTTACAATATGAGAGATTATGAAAGAGATGCACATTCCTACAGTCTTCATAAGAGTTAATTTTCAAATGAATCCTAGTAACATATATGGGCCTAAGAGTAGAATTCCAATGTAACTGTTTTCTCTCCTTCTTATTTGAGGTTTGGTCAATGTTTGGTGAAAAATGAGACGTCACAAGTTTTCCAGTCCCTTTGTTCTCATTAACTAAGTCTTCCACACTCAAGTCTAAACATTTGACTCAACTTCCACATAAGAGCCAATTTATTACCATTTAAGTTCTTCCAGCCCTTATGCCCCACCCAAAGTGCTGTCAAATGCAGGAGCTAAATCTCCTGCACTGAATCTGCTTCTTCCTCTGAAAGGAGTCAGCATGCTGCATGCCAGTGTTAACAGACCAATGGGTAGTTGAGATTAAACAAAAGAGCATTTCATTGATGATAAATTACAAATCACTAATAAAAATTAAAATCACCTGTACTTGCTGTGAAGGACATTTACCAAAGAAATGAATTTATCTTGCATAAATATTTCTTTGTACTCAGATACAAAGTAGTGTTATCTTTCTTCAATAGACATACAATGGATACTTCAAGACCAAGAGATGAACTTTTAAAATACAATTGTAAAAATCAATTGCCTGACTGCAAACCAAGAGGTCTGCCATTTCTGTTATATAAATTAGAAGTCAGGTTTTGTAAGCCAAATGATGACAATTAACAGGAAGAAATAATTAAAAAAATTTTCGAATAGCAAATTGAAATAGTGTTCTCTGCAGCCTGATTAAATAGAGTAGGCATACCATTCCCAAATTAACTCTAAATTCAATTAAGAGATTTTTCCCCTTCACCTCACAGCATTCAGAAGGTTACTTAGATGTTTTCTGCCATCATCCAGAAATCCCTAACCTTTAGAATGTGATAAACAAATATAGGGGGAAGAGTCCTGAAAGCACAGAAATACATTTTTCAGAAGTTAACTCTCTTTTGCCTTTTTACAACTATGGCTATTTTTTCCTCACACTCCAAATTATTTTATAGTGCCTCTCAACTTTGTTAAATTCATCACATTTCACCCTTGAAGTATCTCAGAGCAGGATGTTGAGTTCCCCTAAGGTATCAGCTGAAAAGGGCATTAGCATCTGTGCAGTAGGCACATATAATCATTTTCATTTGTCTAACATTTCTCTGATAACTCTCCCTGAGAGTCATCAAATACAAGACTAAGGCAGCCTAGAATAATGTGAAACAACTTCTGTGGATATAACTTTTAAGGAAGAAATCATATTTGATAAAGAAATAAAGTTGCCTTAAGGAAACAATTTCAGACTTGTGAGATTGAGAGAGGTCAATGAAGAAGGAAAAAGAATATTTTTAAGGATTCCAACAAAATAAATAAAGATATTAAGCTCTCAAAATCAGTAAATTAACATAATCCTCCTAAAAACAGATAAAAGATTTCAGTGTAAATTCATTGTTCAGTTCCCCATGAAAAGTGGCTGAGAAACTAACAAAAATACCAATTCATTATCAAATCTCTGGGTATGAATTCAAGGATAGGCAGCATCCCTCCTACTTACTGTAAAAAAAAAAAGAAAATCCACAAAATTGAAAATGAAAAGCAACAAAGGCACATGTGCATTTGAGTTTTGTTACCTGGCCCATTTATTTGTCTTATCTATCTGGGAGGTCTTGTCTTTTAAAGATTTTAAACTCTTAAGAGTGGAGGCCATCATTATGTTGTATGTTTGCTTAGTGTCTAGCATAGGAGAGTAAGACTGGCTGACAGCTCTAGGCTACAAATACAATTAGGATTTAAATAAGGAGTCAGTTTGGGTTTGTAACAACACTCATCTGAAAGGGCTCTTGCAGCAGTCATGCATCTATAACAGACAGGGAAGCAAAGACATATTCTTTCATACTTTTGGAATAGCTTAGAAACTATTTGCAATAGGAAAGAGAAAAAAAATACAACAAAAAAGGCCTTAAGACAGATTAAGAAATAAACTAGAAAAAAAATTTTGAAGCTCTGTGTATGAATAAAATTTTTTCACGTGGCTCATTTCTTTGATTCCCAAGCACAGCAGTATTCAGCATGGTCAGAAATCCATGAACCAGCTAAATAAAAAAGTAGCGCTGTTTTCTTGAGAAGAGCAGCCATTCTAACTGAAAATGGAAAAACCCAACACCAAATAACTAAAACCCACAGGGTGTAGCCTCATGTATCTCCGTTAAAGCAGAATTAATTTATCAGATTATGGAGTCCAGTCTTGCGCCACGTTTGCTCTTCTTCAGGCTCTCTGAGAGTGCTGCTTTAGGCCACTGGGTCATGTTCTCAAGGCTTCATGCCATCAGTCCATTTAGATGATGATAAAGCTTTGTTCCACCACCATTTTAAGAGCTGTATTTATCTTCCAAGAACTTTGAAGCACATAGAGAAAGGATATTATGTAACTAATTTGTACATTTCTCCACACTAGTGTATGTATGGGACCACTTCCAGCCAGGAGAATTAATCCCACATGCATTTGTCAGGCAAACCTTATTAAGTACCCGGTCATACTTGAATATTCTGTATTCCACTTGAAGCAAAACTGCAGACAATCTTTTTGCTCTCTGTAACAAATGCTACCATTATTGAACTATCAAAATGCTCTTTGTACCCGAGACACAGATTCTCTGGACACCATGTTTCCTACTGAAAATAGTCACATTTTTTTCTTAACCATAAAACAAGGGTCAGAACTTACATGGTGGGAAATGTGCCAGGCAAACGAATTACACAGAAAATGCAAACAAGTTCTTCCCTAACTTTACCTAAAGGCTGGTTGTTTCTATTAGTAGATGTTTCAGCCAATCACTGACTTGAGGAAAAGGAACAGACCAGAGGCAAGAACAAGGGCTAAATGTCCCAAGTATGGCATTGTACCACTCATTGAATAAAAAATCCAGAAAATTTCTAAATTAATTAGTTTGATAAAATTAAATTCCTTGTGAACTGAGAGGTACATCCTCAAAATGAGATCAGGCTCTGAAGTAAAGTATAAGGATACAACAGAACACTTCTTGCCATGGTAAGTTTGGACTTGGAATATGAACCTCCAGACAGAAAATACATTATTCATTGTCTTTTCTTGTCTTATCCTTTTTGTCTAGGAAAATAGGTCTGCATTTAAGTAATATTGCACAATTCTGGCAAGAAGCACGTCCTAAAAGAGTAGATTTTCAGCTTTAAAGAGCTTCTATTATTCTTAGAGGTGAGCATTTTTGAAACTGTTTTTCCAACATTTCCTTAGTCTTAGACTAAATAAGTCAAAAGCTAAAACTTTTAGCACACCTGGAAAACCTGCAGCTCCTAAATCTGACAGTCTGTCCCTTGCATCTTCTTTTTCTTCCTTGATCACAAGGCAAGCAGAAAAAGAGGCTGCAGCTGGATTCAATGCAAAAGCACTGCCCAGAACCTGCCAACTCTGGGGCTGTTCAGAGAACCCCAGCCACACAATTTTTTCATGTAAATCAGATTCCCAGAGCATTCAGTATAGGATTCCCTGGCTCCAAACACTGTCAAGGAAAAAATGAAAGCAGTTGTTGCACTTGCAGAGGTGTCCAGATGGGTGGTGTAGTGGCACCTCAGTGGACACATTTTAGAAAGAGAACCAGGATTTCATTTGTCTCCTCTCACCTCCCCCACTGTTCAAGAAACTCACATGGAAGCATAGGAAGAACGGCTGGCAGGGCAGAGTAGGGGAGGGAAGATGTTTTTGTTCCAAATATTTCAAAAAACGATCTTTCCAATTAAAAGGGTTCCTGCTTGGACTGAAATTTATAAACAAAGTTGTGCAGCCGTGACTGGTGCACTAACTATATTTTCCACATGGACATATATTGCATTTACAAAGTAATTGTTCTGGATATCTCTTTCCAGGAAAAGTATGCCAAAAATCTTTAATACATTAAATGTCATCTTACTATGAAGCAAGTTAATCTTACAAAATTATTTTTATTGTTTCAATTATACAAAACTAACTACTGTACAGAGCTAAATTACCAAGAAAATCAATTACTATCTAATCAATACAATCAAATTTTTATTGCATTCATACTTTAAATAAAAACTGTCCTCTTTGGAGTTTCAGTTTATTTTTTAAAATGGGTTGGCATGGCATTGTGTCTTATATTTGAAAGCTATCTTTTCCTATTAATTTGCATTGAACAAACAAGCAAAAAATGATGAAAATCAAAAGCAAGTTCTTGCTCATGCCTCTCCCACACATTTTCAGCTGTGTGCGCAAGCAGTTAAAACATGCAAATGCAGTTTGGAGAAAATTCGACATCTCTATTATAGATGAAAGGTAAACAAAAGCAGATGAAGGATTAGTGCAATTCCAAATTTAAGATATTGCTCTCAGTGACTTATAATAAAGTGGTGTTGCATACGGTGGCATGTTTTAGATGACATTTCAATTGTACAAGCAATTTGCATTCTATCTGACATTAAATAACGTTCTCATTATTATGAATTCCGGCAGCATCCCTGTCTCCACAGCATAAAGATATGAACTACGAGGCACATCTTAATGAAGGGAGTAAGTTTTCCTGTCAATCTGAAATGCAAGACAAGGCTGTACCTGGGCTAAACCTCCGGTAACATTATTGTGAGTTGCCCACTTCTGACATAGTACAAATCTTCAGCTCAAGCATTCTTCTTATTAAATAAAGATCTATAACTGAACACATGTATCTGTAATATCACTACAATCCAAAGAAAATTAAAAGACAGATTATGTCCAGGATATTACATGCACCACCACAGAGCACTGCGAGAATCTGGTATGATCCTGTTGCTAAGATACCTGGCTAATGCCACGGAAACAAGCCCTTCGTACTAATCTAGCACAATCCATGCATGCTTCCACATATTTTGGCAGGGGAAAGTAGGAGTCCACTGACAATGGCTTGGGATATTGCTAGCCAGTGCTCCTGAATTTATACATTTTTTATCTCTTGCTGGTAAGCTTCAGCAATCTGAGTGAAATAAGAAATGTAACACTCTGTTAATGGCATTTGGTTGCTTTATGCCATTTAAAACAAGTAAGATTACTTTTTATCCTGCTACATAGTCAATAAATTTGCTTAAAAAGGTAATTATTTAAGTGCTTTTGGTTGCAAAATTGCAGTGGTCCCAAAAATGACTGCTCTTAATCTTTGTGATTTATACTGTAATATGTACATAAATGACTATCTGCATTTGCTGTCTTCAAGGAGACTCTAACAGTTTCCTCGGGTGCATACTGAATAAGCAATCGGACAAAGTAGAATTATTTTAACACAAATAACTCACAAGCCTATACTATTTAAATCTGTTTTGAGACCCTTAGTCCACAAATAGCTCTTTGCCCACTAGACTGAAAAAAGAGTGAGGAAAAAGGGAAGGGGAAAATAACACAAAAAAACCAAATAAACCTAGCCATTCCATGATGTGTGTAAAAATCTTACATGAAAGAAAACTACTTCATCAACCAACCTGGTTATACTGCAAACTTATGAACAAGCAACATAAGTGTTATACTTATCCTTTTCAAGTATAAAAGAGACATGTCTTCACTGATGAAAAAGTGCACTAATAAAATGTTCCAAATGTAAATTCAACAAGAATTTAAAAAAAAGAGAATATAAACACACTTCCCATCTTTTTTGCAATGTGATCTCCCCTATGCATCAGTGACAGTAGCTCTGCTGAGCTCAAGTTATGATAACAATAACTTTTGCAGATGTTCATAGCTGTCAAGTATTATTCACTAAAATGTCAGATGTGATAAAAAAGTAAAAACAGAAGAATTCCTCTGTAGTAATCAGTTGAAGTCAAGAAGGTGGAGGTCACACATTAATCTCTAACTATAAAATAGTACACTTTCGAGGAATAATGGAAATATATTAAAACAGGCACACAACTGTGCATGCCTACATATATATTGATAAATGAAAGATGCTTATTTTTCTACCCTATAGTCATGTCCAAATCATTAACAGACCCAACTTTTTTTTTTTTTCTGAAAGGAACATATACACTTCTGATTGCAGCACCTAAAAATTGTTTTCATTTACTTTAAATTTCAGTTTATTTAGTTTTGCTTTCTCAATTTTATTCCATTTCACAGACTCCAAAGGCCATTTTTCAACCTGGAAAAAGACCTTATAGATTCCCAGCATTATTTGCAGGGTTATGACAATGGCACATCATGTCATACTCTTTACTACTATTGGAAACAAACACTAAATTTACTGAGACAGGTATATAAGATGCAAAAACCCCAATATATAGACAAATAGTTTTATTGAAGTAAAACTATTTCTGAATAAGTACCTTAGGGCAACATATAGGGGTAACTGTATTATAAAACAGGAGCATGTTCATGGCAAAGAAGAAATAAATAAATAACAGGTGCAAGTATCTCAGAAACTGTTACTTCAGCATAAATTGTCCCTGTAAGAAGGACAGAAAAATGTTTTTACAAACCTTTTACTTTTTTCAATTCTCACTGGAATCCAAGTCAGAAGAGAAAATGGCTGTTTGCTTAGAATAAAGTGTCTGAGCTATCTATGTGAACCTGACTGTAATGGCAAAGGATGGTGTGGATCAATATCCATCTTCTTCATTCCTGAAGTAATAACTTTCAATAGGAAAATCTATTTACTTTTACTTACCTTTATTTTATTTCATTTTGCTTTAAAGAAGTCCATTCCAGAGGGAGGGTTTAGGTTGCAAACAGCAGTTAACAAACTGATGATTTAACTAAGGACTATAGGCCAGTAGGTACGTTATCATTCTCTGTAGCCATTGGTAAGGGTTAAGAAGAAACATATTTACTTGGAAAATTTATTTATTATATAAGCAATCAGTATTACCAGCCATTTAAGGCATACAACCTCCCTAGGTATAGCCCATATTGGAAAGGTCAATCAGAACCAAAGTGTAATTTATCTAATCCTTATTTATAATGTGCACAGAACTGGCCATGCTTCTCTCCTGCAGAAGCAAATGCTGTCAAGAATTACATGCCCCCAAATGGCTGCCTCTTAGCCCCACACCTGTGACAGCCAATCTGACCTCGAGGATCGACACAGCCTTTTCCAAGGAGCTGCTGGCCACCAAAGCCAACTCGTATCCTTATTAAAGGGAAAATCTGCTCTGTGCAATTTGGCAGAGGGAAATTACTTTTTCTCTGTTAAAATGCAGGGATGAATCATTCAGCTCTCCTGGACAAACTTTTCAGATTCAAATATTTTTTAAAAAACCAAATGAAACAAGGATGAGAGGGAAAGGGGAAGAAAGCAAAATTTTGTATTTTGCAGTTAAATGAATTTGCTATCAACAAATTGTCATTAAGATAAATCGTATGACACAAATGACTTTTCATGTTACATCGCCTTTATCAGTCTAAACAGTATATTTATTTAGTTTTTCAACTCACTGTCAGCAATAGAACAAAAGTTTATGGCAGTTCTTTTGGTATCACCCGATTTTTTTTATTATTAAGTGGGCTTATTTTAATTATGCTCTGAAATGCTGCATCAGATAGCACAGCATCTTTATTGTAAGCACTGTTTTCAAGCTTCATTCATTATCTAGAGCACAGTGAAAGGCTTACTCATTTTAAATTCAGTTGAGACACTGAAGCTCATTAGAAATTTAAAATATTTAAAAGTACATTTGTGTTTTCTGCAGTCACTGATGTCCCTTCCTACTCCTAAATTCACCTAAACTGAAATTAAATCAAGACTGCAATTTGCCCCTTGCTTAATATTAAGCAACCATCTGTCTTTCCTTAATATAAATTTTTGTGACTGTGGTAGCAACAACATCCCTCACTGTTCACAGCAATGTCAATATTGAAGTCTAAATAAAAGAGGCTGCAAGAGAGACTAGAAAGACAACACTTTATTCACACTGCGAATTTTATTAATAATAATTGCTAATTAATCTTAACTGAAGAAGCAGTGCAAAACCCCATGTCTGAATTCCAGGTTCTTACATAAATCTCAAAGCACTCAGAGTGTGTTTTTGTAACTAAGAAAGAGATCACCAGCATTAAAACCCTGCTTATATCAACTGCAGGATGGGAAATAAATTAGAGACTGTACTCTCTTTAGAATTTGAAGGGAAACATATACTAATATAGATGTAACTTGGTAAGACAATTAATTGCAAATTAATATTTGCAGAATACTAAGGATAAGCAAGATTTCATTGTCACTAATGTCTGATATTTATTGGAAAGCAGATTGCGTGAGTGTGTGTGCAATGAATAAATGAACCCTAATTGTACAATTTTCCAGGTAGGTTATACAAGTAGAATCTTCATTTTTACATCTTTATTATCCCTGCTATCAGGATAACAGAAAAAAAATGCAATCACATACAGAAGTATTAGTGCATATATTGCTTCAACACAGAAGTCAGCTACTGAAGCTAAACAGAAGCCACAATAAATCTGAAGAAAAGCCATTGACAATTTTATAAAAAAAAAATAGTTTCAGTTCTTAAAAGGCACCTAGGGATTAGAAAAATATTCAGGGTCTTAAAGGTTTTAGAAGGTTGGTGGGTTTGGGTCTTGAACACAGTAATTTTTATTCATTGGTTTTTACCTGCAACAAATTTTGTTATGAAATTTCATCCACCATTTTATTTCTTCTTATATAGAGCTGAAACTCAAAATAATTGAAACAATGTACAGATATCAGGAATTAATTAAGGTTATCACAAGAAAATCACAATCTGTAATGAATGTTTCTGAGTTTAAGTAGTCCAGGTAAAGAATTAGTACAGCTGTACAGAAGGAGCTGTGTTACAATAAAATGCAGATGAAATATATACTAGGGTAAGTAGTGAGTTAGAGGTTTTAGACATAATTATGCTATATATAATTTAAAGCTCATCTTCAAAGTAAGTAAGTGCTATTAATTATCCTCTGCCCAACACAGCTCTTAAAATGTCAAATTAAAAAAGACTATTGGTAATTGTATAAGTTATGGCAAACTAGCTCCCTCCAGCAGTGACAGGAGACAGCAGGAAAAAGCAAGAAAGATATACCTTTCCTCTCTGATATTTACAGCTACTTGTTCTTCATGCAGATCAAGAAAGCTGTAATGTTCGTACTGAATTTCCTCAACCCTCTTTCAGGGATTGATCCTGCACGTGATCCCTCTGTGAAGAAGAGCTACCTAGATCAGGTAGCTGGTTTTTTGGAACTTCACCAAACACTGCTGACCTGCCTTTTCCTGCCACTTCACGGGGACATTCATACCAGTGTTCGGGGGAAGCAGAGCAGACGCCAGCGGCACCTGCAGTAGGAGGGGGCAGGTACAGGCAGGCAGCCTGGCCCCCTGCTCCCTAACATGTGGCTGAACTCTGTTCCCAGCTCAGCTCCAGTGCCAGGGTAAGGCATTAATTTGCTCCTGTGCCTCAGTTTCTTAACTTCCTGACTCAGTTTCTCTTCTGCAGGTGGTCAGAGCAGGATGCTTAGCAGGAAGAGCAGCGTGGGTTCACCACACAGCTCCATTTCCTCACAGCTCAGGAGCTTTACTGAAATCTCTTTGCACAGTGAGAGTTTGCCAGATCTCAGTGCGCTGGGCAAAGGGCTAAATATAATAGGCAAATATAAACATACGGGTTACTGTGCACAGGAAGATTTACTTCTATAAGCATTAGCCTAAAATGGAAATACTTGTATATAATTAAATGTCAAGGGAGAAGAGAAGAAAAAAGAAAGCTTAAAATTGCGTGTTTAACCTGGGCAGTTTTTTTCCTCTCTGAGGCCTATGTTCAAAATTCAGGTTGCATGCAAAGTGAATAGGTTAGAGGCTTGTCCATATACGTACTTATGCATATAAAAACAGCATCAAGTTTGTAACTTCAAGCTGTGGGGAAAATATTGTCATAACAGAAGAAATAATGTCCTGGGCAGGAAGGATGTGGAATACCTGCCAGAAATACACACCATAGCATCCTGGCTTTTAGCCATTGCTCACTCATAACCTCTATAATTCACAAAAATTATATATTAAAAGCACGTAATGAATGTTGCGTTATTTTGAGTTGAGTTACAAACTTAATAGGCAGTTGTCATCATACCCGATTACTAAAGAGCTAGCAGATCTTTATCTGAGAATGAATCTTTGAAGACATGATTTCTGAGTAAAGCTGACATATACAGTAACTTGTTTATACTCTCCCAATTCAGATCAGGTGGGTTTTTTGTGCATTAATATTCTTCTTTAAAATACTGTCCTGGGAAATAAGATCATTTGTTGTAACTTTTGTTTGATTGCAGGGGGAGCCCGCTACCTAAAGATCTTTAAGAATCTGGCCCTTAGGCACTTTTGAAATTGAGAATTAGATGTTCCAATGTTGGATTAATGCCTAAATACCTTTAAAAGTGTGAGCTTTGGAAAATCCCTTTGGGTGCCTATCAGCACCTGTAGGCATCTGGATACTTCTAAAAATGGCCCCAAATGAGGCTCTAATAACTTACACATTGCAAGAGGGGCTGACACCCCTTTTCCTTCTTCCACAATCCCACAGGTGACTTCTTTCCACCTCAGTGGCTGGTGCAGGTGTTGGACCAAGCACAGCACTAAACCCTCTCACACACACAGTGGGATGCGAGGCTGCCTCCGAGGTGCAAGGAGGGGGCAAAGCAGCTGATCTCAAATGCCACAGGCTGCACAGCTGAGGGGGCCCTGGCCTTTAATAATGGCAGGTAAGGGAGAGGGAGAGGAAGAAATGCCTCTCAAACTCATTGCTCTTCCACAGGCTCCATTTGACATGGCACAGCTCCATTTTTTTATCTTGCAACTAAAGGTGCCTGTAACAGCACATTTCCACTAAAATGCAGCTTTCAAGAATTACGCATCCCAGCATGGCTATTTTGCAGTCTTTGTTTAGAGAGAGCACTTTACCAAAGCAATCATGAAGCCTCACTTGCAGTTATAAGCCTGTTCAAGGGAAAACCAGGGATGCAGAAAGTCCACAGCCAATGAAGTCAGAAGCAGTTAGGGAAAAACACATAAATTGCTTCTCAGCAACCTCATAATTCAGTCAATTGCTACTTGCAATAGCTCCTGCAAACAAAATCCAAGCAGCAGGCTTGGGGGATCAAGAGTAAAGATCCTAGAAAAGCAAAACCATGTGTGTATGTATAAATGGTTGCAGGATCTGGCCCTGTGAACAGCACAGACCATCCCATTTCTTGTGTGGTTGCTATTTGTGCCATCCTCCTACTTATACAGAGCCAGGATTGTCATGTGCCACTCAGCCACTTTAACTGAAGCTTCATCTGGCCCTAAAAGCAAATATTCATTTTCATTTTCCACGGCTTTAACTTTGATAAATGCTTCCAATGCAGATGTTAACAGCTAGCAAAAAACCCACGTGTGAGGATTTTAATTCCTGACAGGTCATAGAAGTTGCCAAATGACCATGTCTGTCCGCTGATCCCAAACATGACACTCCTCATCATACACAAAAGCAGAGGCTGGACGTGAGCATTAGTCTGGTTTAGGTGTATTTTCAAAACCTCTACTTTCAGTGCGAGTCCCTTACATTTCCTCATGTTGCTTTCTGCATGCATAACTCTTTAGCATTAAAACTGCTGAAAGTATTGGAACAATGAGTTGAGCAAGAGATGAGGAGAAAGTGAATGGTACAAGGGCTGTTACATTACCCTGTGCTTCTCACATAAAGGAGCTCTGAACATGTTGTCAGACGCAGCACTTTTTACGAAGCAGTTTCACACATGCATTTTTAATCAGGATTATATTTCACACACATCTATCATCACTTGCAAGTGCAGCTAGTCCTTCTTGAAAATATATCAGTTCTCTGTGTTAGCAATCAACTAGTTTTTCCTTTGTATAGTTCTACAGTTTGGTGACCCACTAAACTATACTTGATGTACTAGGAAAAAAAAACAACTGCTTAGGATCAACACTGAAAATGCCTGCACAACTCCCTTAATAGAAGATGTTTTCTCAGATCATCTTTATTCCCACAGAAGCAATCTTGGTAACTTACCTTAAATTATTCACTAAAATAAAAGCATGATGAATTATCCTGCAATCATGTCAGAAAGCTATATATGGTTTTACTGAGCCTATCAATTTTGTACTGTACCACTTTTATTCTCTCCCATGACTATTCCCTACATGAAACAGACAAAATGCAAAATGCTTGCTCTCTTGTTCCAGGAGACACAGAGGAATACCAGGTACTTGATGCCAAGGAACCAAAAGTCAGTGGTGAGAAAATTTATAAACACATGCAAAGGTTTAAACCCTTCCTGTTCTATTTACAATGGAGAGAATTTACCTGACAAGCAAAGATGCCTGTTAATGACAGAAATCCTTAAATTTCAAGTAAATGAACGAGGACTTGAAGACTGGTGAATTTACAGTAATGTTTACATTTGGGGTTTTCCAGAGAATTCCTTATACAGTAATTCTGCCATTTTTTGGAAATAGCCCAAAAAAATACTCACTACTCAGAAAGGCAGCAAGCTCAAACTTCTCAAAACTAATGTGCTTATTGCTATTTTAATGTACTCATGACTAATCCCTTTTATGAAATGTGAAAAAATTGCAGATGCAGCTGACGATACAAAATTTAGAAAAAAACCAACAAACCCACAGTCGTTCTCAGTTATTGTCCACTCAGTGGGAGAAAAGGGTTAAAACAATAATCTCAAATTCCTCATGAAAAAGGAACACAGTAAGCATAAAATTGCTGGAGTTCTACAGAAATTAAGCAGGATTTTGTAGAAATTAGTATTAAAAAAGGTAGCATTTACCATGTAATCATATACTTTCTGTAGGCTCTTCACAACTATCATATGGCATATAAAAATGCTATAATTTTTTTTTTCTAATAGATGATTTCAAATTTTTATAGAACATAATAACTTTTCAAATAAATATTTTCTGGAAAGAGTACCATTTAATTTATCATAGGAAGTGAAAGTGAACCTAGAAAATTTTTAGTATTTCTCTTGATACATCTTTAGTTTTCTTTGTTAATATTCTCATTTCCCCTTTCACCAATAAAGCCATTTTAGCAAAAGAGGCTTTTAAAAATTCTTGAATGTTTTTGAGAAGGTTTTTTTGTTTACTTTCATTTTTATTGTAACACTATGATAGCATTGTTTAAAAGATGCTTTAAACATTAAAATGCTGCTCCACTAGGCTATAGCATATTTCAGATTATTAAAACTTGGATCTTAAAATAGATGCAACCTAGAGAGGATGTCATGGAAGGGTTTCAATAAAAACATCACTTCACCATGTAAAAATGTGCTGCAGCAAAGCCCTTTCAAAAAAACTCACTTGGCTGGGAACTACTGTATATCGACATATGCCCTGAAAAGTGCATACCAGCACCAATTGCACAGGGGCATTGTTCACATGAAGTAACTATATCTATGTGTTGTCAAGCAACTGGTAGTAAAAGAACTGAGTAAAAGGCATTTGAAATATGAGATGACTGAAAATACCACAGCTGATTTTTTTATATTCTCTGACGGTTGAGAACAAAAAGACTTTCAGACAAAGAATTTAGACTCTATACCATGGTGTTTGACTTCCAAAATATAATGCAAAATATTGCCAAATATCTGACAGAAAAAAAAGATACACTGTAAAAGAAATGCTTTTAGAAATATAAATACAGCTCTTTTGAAGGGAACTTCTTGTTCTGATGGAGTGACAGGATTTTTAATTTTACCATATCTTATCATCAGCTTAATCACAACCTCCTTATGAAACTCTCTGTAATCACAGACCCCTAACAGGAAAAAACAGAAATAATATTATTCCAGCATTATGTCAGTTTCTAACAGAAGAATAAGTAACTTCAAAATGACAGAGTTTTAAACACTGAACACTATGTAAAGACAGGTTTTTCTGTGCACTTCACTTATAATACCTAGATTAAAGTCTCTTCAGAACTTCTCCAAATTCTGCTATTATAATTAGCATCATTATTCATGAATGCTTCTAAAATTTTTCCTCTTCAATGATTTAAAACTCTGGTCTGTTCTTTCCCTCTCAGAGGCTGAAGCCCAGAAAGGAGAAGTCTTACTCCTTCTGTGTATTCTGTTGAAAACAGTAACTTGCAGCAACTAAGGCAGACAGCTCAGCAAGGAAGATGGGGTGATGGTCAGGGTGAGATCTTTGAGGCTCCCTGGATATGGGCAGCTCCCAGTGGAGGGCTGTCAACCTGTGCCCAGCACCAACTTGAACGGATAACTCCTGTGATTGTGAGCAACAGCTCAGGCAACAGCAAAGCAGGATGGAAGGCTATGCAAAGAGATGGGAGAAAAGAGCCTGCATTCTTTTTTTTCAGAAATGGTAGTGGAAGGGAAACTGGGAAAGCTTACAATACTTGCCCAGGTAGTTTAGCACTGGAAGGAAATTGCAGGTGTGGATCTTCAGTGGTAAGCCTAATGGGTTTCAGATTTAAGGCAAAAGGAATGAATTTGACTGGCAGCTCCGCCCAGGAAAGTTATAGCCAAAAGGAGAAATGAAACATAATACTCTTTCATCAAAAATGCAACTTCTTTCCAAACTCTCATGGTCTTTTCCACTGGCCTTATCAAACAGAAACTCAAAATATTTTAAGGGCAAGGGCAGGAGGAGTAATAGTTTTACTTTAAGTGTACCACACTTACTTCTCCAGAGACTGGGAAAAGGGCATCACAGCATTTGGCATGGGCTGTGTATAGGACAGCATCCTGCCACAGTTCAGCTGACACCCAAAATCCTGGCTTAGGATTTTAAAGTTACAGATTTGCTGTTTCACGTAGTCCTTAGCATCACTCTAGCAGTTCATTGTACTGTCATTGTACTGAAAACTGACTGCCTAGCAGCACTGGAGAGGATAATAAAAAATATTTATTTTATTTTATTTTATTAAAACCAGATTTTACCTAACACTTTTCAAATTGAAGGTATGAGATCAAGAGAGGGGTGGAAGATATTGACAAGACAGAAAATATAAAGTCAAAAACTAACTGCTACTACCAGTGAATGATGCACAAAATGCAGAAAGAGCTTAATAAAACTTATTATTTAAAGGTGGATATTGTCAAACAATAGCAAGGAATTATCATGTTTTGGATGGGCTTAGTGTGTCCTGAATAGGAAGGAAAAGTTAAGGAATTCAGGAAAATAATAAGTAGGCAGGAGATTTTTCAACAAAAGAAAATCTCCTGTTACAAAACAATGACAAAACAAAGATGTAAAAGACTTCTTCCCTGAGGAGCAAGAACTTGTTTCAGCAAGAACTTGGTTTTATTCAGAGAGAACATGGCAAAGGGGTAGGAAGAGTCCCTGTGTCAAGGACAGCAAAGTGATTAAAATGAAGAGGAATAACTGACACTGAATGGCAACAACAGCAATAGTCACCATGAATGGGTGAAGACTACCAGGGAAATCCATTAGTGACATAAATGGTGGTCCCTTCACATGGCCTGCAACAACTTGGGCAGCCAAACTCATGGTTTTATTCAGTTTCCACTGGGAGAAATGGATATGGCTCAGTAAATACTTCCTTACAAGATGGTCTGGTTTGATTTGAGCTGTTGCTCAATGATCAGAATTAGCAAGAATGCACTCATTTATGATGATGAGTGACAAAAGAGAAATTAAAAAAAAAAAAAAATTAGGATGAAGGTGTTACCACCTTTGTTCTTCCCCTCCCTTCTCACACAGATTCCTTTTGGCCCTGTCTCTCACAGCCGTTGGAGTTTAAACTAATGATGAAGTGGTTTCTCACTACAGAAACTACCACATTGAAATGCATGCTGAGACTGAAAGGAACATTTATCCTCCTAAGCAAACTGAAACCTCTCTTTGGATAAAGTGTGGAGCCACGTTTGTCCCTCTGTTTTCCTAAAAAGCCTTAGACATGAGTCTAAGACTTATCTATTTCTGCCTCTAAGGACTGTCCTAAGTCCTCTCCATTTGTACAAAGCTGTCTCATGTATTTGTGAAGGATGTTCTTAATGAAATATCGAGGTGAGAATATCCATCAGTCCAGAATTAACCAAATTATTAAAGGGGAAAAAAGAATTCCCACAGTATTTTTTGTTGTACAGTCAGTTCAGACCATAACCACTCATCATGAGTAGGGCATTTAACAGAATAAGAAAATTTCAGCAGCACAGCAATGGCCTTTATCTCTACCACTTCATTTTTCAGTCAGACTAGTGTCTCAAGAAAAACTGCACAGCTTGTTTAAAATGCTGGAATTTTTCATTACTTTTGAACCAACACTCCTGAAAGGGACCATGAAATCTGTGGCTGGAGCTCTTACTTCTCTGATGGTTAGCTATTTCTTGGTAGCCTAAAACCACAGATTATGAGCTCCAGGTGTGTTAACTACTGTGCTTTACTGATGAAGTTATTTTTTATTATCTTACTCTTCATTCCCACTGATAATGATACTGGGGAACTGAAGACAAAAGGAAACAAGAAGAGAGATATATTATTGTAGATGATATCTCTTTAGGACAAGACAAAATCTAACCCTGTATCTACTATCTTAACCAAGAGACCTTAAGGTGTGAAAAACTTGATACTTATCAAGTCTCACTGAGGCAATGGAAAACTGAGATATGCATAATTTTGGAAAATAGAAATGTTACAGATTGTTTAAGAATTGCATTACCCACATGAAGAAGAGATTTAAGGTTTCTGAGCATGGTCATTGTCACAGTACTGAAGTGTTTCACTCTGTCAGCCCACAGCACTTTTGCTATAGAGTTTCTGTGGTATTTTTTGAGGGAAGAAAAGGAATAGGTAAACAAACTCCTCTATATTCACCCGGTTGTCATAGAGAGGTATAACAGTGTGGATCATCCTGCTCTACACACATCTCTATTACATGAAGGTCCACCTCTGCTGGAACCACAAAACCACCTCTGAGCTTTCCTCTGTCTCAGACAAATGGAAGCAGAAACACAACACTAGTAAAAAGATCTCAGCCCATTTCCATCTAGCCTAAATGTACTAGCCTAGTGCTACTTATAAATCAGTCAAATTATTTTCTTTTGTAGTGGTAAAAAATAAAATTTTTGAAAACTATAATAAAAAATAAATCATTCTCATGGAGGAAATAGTATCTCCACGTATCACACAGATTTCAAGGAGGGGGAAAAAGATTGTTGAAATTATCTTTACAATGTGAACAAAAGTACTAAAATATGAGATGAAATCCATGTTGAAGTTTACAGACATTTTGTCTTTGATTTCAGCTGTGGAATTCCTCCTTTGTATGGCTTTGTTCTGCACTTAGAAGAACAGTGAAATACGATCACATAATATGAATTATTAATTACAGTCAACACAGACTACAGCGATGCACACCCATATGCATAATACTTATGGACACATCTCAACAGGTTTGGAGGACGGGTTGTAGGAGGAAGTGCCAAGACAGCAAACAATTATGAGAACTCTTCTGAATTTTCTTTATAAAAACAGCGTTAGTTTCTTCCATTAGAACAGATTATAAGTTTTCATGATACCAATTTAGTCAGGAATACCAGAACAATAATTACAGCCCAGCTCATTATAATCATACCTTGCTGTTCTCACTGACAATGAAGAATATACAGTAGTGTAGCTCAGGGTAATACTTACTGCTAGGCTTCATTCACACTTGAATTTACTTCTGAATGTTCATGTTTCTTTACTTTGACTTTGTGTCTCCCACCAGCTCAGAGCAAATAGCTGTCATGGAAAAAGAGACCAGGGAAGATGGAATAAGTATTTGGAAGAAAAATCCATTAGGAAACATTAGATAGACAATCTGTAACAAGCTCTGGATTACTTCTAAAATGATCAGAGGCCAAGAGGAAATTAAAGCAAAGTGCTATTATAGACAGTAGTTCTGTTCTTGCTCTTTCCTTGGCACACACCATCATCAGAGACAGACCATGAGGTGAGGTAGACGTTCTTGAGAGAGCATTTATTGAGTTATTCTTGTTACCCACTGCTGCTGCTCCAGTACATTTTGCTGGACCAGTCAGACACACATCATCACTTCAACAATTACATTCTCTTAACTGAGGTTATTATGAACTTTGTCTCTTCACTGATGTAAGCAATATTCTTTTGTATCAGTATGCAAAATTTAATTGTCTAAAAAACCCACATACCTTATTTTGGAATTCATACTTAATATGCACATCTTTATATATATATATTATAAGCATTTGGATTCCTGCATCTGGATCTCAGCTTTAGTTTGAGAAAACAGAGTAATGAAAAAGAGCAAAGTTCTGAAACAATATGAGATGAATATGCATCTATTTACAAAAGCTAAACATTCAGGAAAGTTCTTTTCTTTGAGTAGATAGCCTTTGTTATTCTAAAAATTTCTCTCTCACCACTGTAATGAAAAAAATATTTTTAAAATCCAATATATATTTTTAGATCCATTGCCTGCAACTAGAATAATGATTTAATAGTTTAGAAGTTTTTTAATCTTTCCAAAGAGTTAATGGTAAAGTGTTCTAATAATTCTGGTAGGAAACAACTCCCATATTCATATAAGAAAATATGAATTCACAACGCAACACCATGTGGAACTCCTCTACTTCAGTACCTACACTGCATCTTCTGATGTTCAGAAAACTGTTTGCGAGGCATCCTTTCTGCTCATACCATTGCACCTCCTGGTAAGTTATATGAGGTGCAAATATATCATTTTGTTGCAAGTAAAACAAACCTAACTGGGAAAACATTCACAGTAAATCAGCAATTGTAGCATAAGGAAGAGCAGATGAAGTTGATTTGTGTCACATCTTAAACTTACAGGGAACAGAAAATTTACTATCATAACCCTCTTCTTGCTCTATGAAGATACTTCTCTCTTAAAAACACTACATCACTTTACAAAGAGAAAAAAAATTACTATACAAGTCACCTCTGGGATTATTTATTAACTTTGCTTCAATACCTGTGCTTCCTTTTGCCTGTTTTCCAAAGCCCTAACCACTTTTTTGCCATGATTTTTATTTTTAAAAGCACCTTGTTTCTAAACCAGACACTACAATTTGTGTGGTTTACTCAGAGACTGAGAGCAACAAATTTCAAAGTTTGAAACAAAGAAAGAAACAGAAGAGGAGTAAGATCCATTTGCTACAATACTGGAAACATGCAGCCTATCAATACTAATATGTGCTACCATTAGAAATATATGCCTTGCTGAGTTGCACTTTCCCACTTCACAGCAATAAAGCCTGACCTCAGAGGAACCACTTGATTAACATCAGGGATTTGGGGTTTTAAGACTTGCTTCTTTTAGCTGTCAAAAGGATGATGTATAAACCGGAAAGAAAAAAAAAAAAAAAAACTCAACAATTCCTCATTTCCTGGTGTTCTATCTCAGATATTTGCCTTGGATGCATAATCAATCTAACCTCCTGATATCTCTTACCAGTTACTGTAACACAACATACAGAAAAAAGGACATGAGGGACCAGATTTTGTATTTCTAAACCAAAACATCCAAAATTAACCAAGAAAATAGCTGAGTGCCTCACAGGCCTTTCACTGAATCCCAGAATTGTCAAGGCTGCCATTTGCAGCTCTGGAATACTTTTGTCATCTTTATATTTAAGATCCCTATGCTAAAGTGTTGCATTGATATAAACATGCAAGATCATTGATGCAAGCTATGAAGGATAAATTCCACAGAGTAGGAACTCACAGCATCTCTGACACCAATCACTGGTACTGTTATCCTTTCCCTGCTTTCCTCTTCCAAATTCAGGCAACCCATAGACTTGCTCTTCAAATTCCAAAAAAATAAATTGTTGCTGCTTCACTTCATCTTATACTCTCTTGCACCTAAATTCATAAAAGAGCAACAATAGTCATCCAACTTTGCTCTGTACTTCACTTTCATGGAACCTCTCCCTTTAGGCATGCTTCTTCCTCACAAAATGCCAGTGAACAGATATTCCATTGGGAAACATAAGTGGTTTCTGCATGATTGTGCCTTGGTACATCATGCAGTGGAGAACCAGGTTCTGTCTGCTTGCACAAAGACAGTCATGTTTCTGTTATCATCCTGAATCAGGCTTAGTTTTCAGACACTTAAAAAAAACTGCACAAGGTTTAGTTCTGCTGGGTTTTTATTAAACTAAGCCTCAAGAACTTTTCACTTTGTTGCTAACAAATGCATATTTTAATCAAGCTCTAGACAAAGCAGTCAGCAAATGCATTTATTATTAAAACAAACTTCTTTAAAAATTCAAATCTTGACTTATTAAAAAAATAATAAAGACTTTTATGTAGTTTAGTATGCAAGAGTTAGATTGCTTGACCTCTCTTTTAATGACTTAATTAGCTCTACTAAAGCCCAGCTGGGCCTCTGCTGACAACATAGCTAGATATTTCAATCAGGCAGTGTTATGGAGAATAAGTAATAAATGCTACCTTGTCGCCATACAGTCCCAAACCAGAGTGCATGCTGGTAATGCTAAATTTGATCAGTATGCCTCATATTTCAATTAGTCGTGGTCTGAATCACTAAAACTGTGTAATGTGTATGAATTCCTGATATCAGATACAGAGCTACAGGCTCCCACAGTTAGAACCCATTGAGTTTGCTTTTATTAGCAGCCAATTAATGGCCAAAATCTGCATTGCTTTTAAAATTTATAACCTCTATTCCAGCTGCATCCATGGCTCCTAGTATACTGTATACAATCAGATCCATATCACTGTCGCAAGTCAAACAGCTGCAAACTGTATTCTGTCTGCAGAACTGAAAAATCCTTCTATACAGAAGCTTTTTTTTTAACCTCTTAGAAGTTCTTTTCAAAGCCCGGCAGCACCAGTCACTTTGCGACAATGAGCGATTTAATACAGAAAGAAAGAAATCTACACCAAGGTAACCTCTTGGGATGTGCTAGGTTTTCAAACGAATGAAACCTTATCACTTTGGCACAGCACAAGGGCAAGCAAAGCCACTTCTCCTGACCAAGGCTAAGAAAATATAAACATATAAAATTCGACCCTCATTGAAAATTAACCCGTTGAAGTCCAGAGGCTCATTAAAAAATCCTGCCAATGCAGAGATTAATATTTTTAAGTAACTTTCACAAATTAGTAACACTGGAAAGTGTAATATGGAGCCTAGTGATCCTTAAGAGATTACTGCAGAGAAAGAGGCTCATGTCTGCTTCCCCTCAAATGGTTTGAAGAATACTTAAAGATTTCTAGACATTATTTTTAGGAACAAGTTTCTATTTCTGTTACTTGATATGCCAGGAAATTTTGGTGTGATCCAGTTCAGGCATAAAGCATAGTAACTTTACATCCTGGTAATGTCATGTCATAAAGCCATATGATAAAGGCATATCTGACATCTGCAATTGTGCTGTTATTTTTTAGAAGTAATTTACCATGTGTAAAACTGTGCAGGCCTACAACATTGTGAGACTTCTGATCTTCCAATGTTATCTGAGACAAACATTGAATGTTTCTGTTCTTTCCCCTGATTCAGCCACTGACCAGGAAACGAGGGGAGAAGGAAAACAACGACAACAAGAAAAAGGCTGTAAAATTTAATACTGAAAGTGAACAATAGACAAAAGTATTCACCTGCTTAAGTGCTTTGGTTTTATACACGGGAGTGTGAACAACTCTTCTCTAACAGTAATACACAACGATAAAAATGTTGTGCTTGGATAATACAAACTGCTGTCATGGCTATTTAAAAGACAATAAAATCCTATTTTACAAAATTCAAACACTAATAACCAGCATTCTTTCTAACTGCTTAAATACTACAGTAAGTCTCCTAATGCCACTGTGAAATCATAAGCTAGTACTTCAAAGGTGTTCTATCTGTTACAAATTTAATCTTCACTGGTATGTCACAACTCATTTCATCCCAGAAGCTTTGAGATGCAGCATAGCAGCATTTTTGTTGTCCCTGGCAACCTGAACCAAATTGTTAAACACCTATCTGATGCCCTCAAAATGATCACAATAATATTGCTTACAGGATTTACAGCAGTGGCTATCTTAAAAAATTATACTTATTCTACTCCACTTAATTAAGAAAGGGATCAAATTGTTTTATTCTTACCAACGCAGAGGAAATATGTTAGA
Source organism: Cisticola juncidis (assembly GCA_013400215.1). Classification (NCBI taxonomy): domain Eukaryota; kingdom Metazoa; phylum Chordata; class Aves; order Passeriformes; family Cisticolidae; genus Cisticola; species Cisticola juncidis. The sequence goes on along the minus strand of VXBR01002239.1, from coordinate 411,597 downwards.
AACATTTTATGCTTTCAAACAGATTTTTTAAAAATTCTTAAGGAGTACAGTAGTCACAGTATTCTGTAGTTCACTCAACTCCTGTGGAAGCCAGAGAGGTGAGCAGAATGTACAAGACAATCAAAGAGATCACATAGGTGTAAAACTGGTGTAAAAAGGGTAAGAGTCCCACCTGAGCATAATGAAGGGATGGTTCTCCCTACATTATAAGCTCATATGTGACACACATTCCTAGACAGGCACATTTTTTGTTTTTCTCCTGAGAATGCGTAATTCATATTTTTGTATTATTAATTGGAAAATATAGAAGAAAAACAAAATAATAAAAGCATGCAAACATATTAGATTCGTATTTCATGTGATTGGTTTAATTATTTTACCTATCTCTTCATACTGCAGTTTTCTGAAAATCTGGAAAAAATAGGTAGCTGGAAGACTTGAAAGAAGCTGTGTTATTTAAAATGTGATGAAACAGTTCACAGACATCTCTCAAAATATGCCGAACCTCTTCTCATTGTGTACAGACACATGAGGAAGAATGTCCCTAAGAGAATGAGATTTTACTTAGAAATTATCTGCTTCAAAATTTAAAGACAGGTACTGCTTGCTGAAATGAGAATCTCAAAAAGAACCGCCCTCCCCCCAAGAAACAAACAATAACAAAAAACCCAATCCAAAACCAAAACTACTCCACTCATGTAAGCACAAGACTTTACCAAGTCTAGGAAGGATAAATATACGTGTTTGAGACTACTTAGCTGTAACCAACAGGGATCCCTTTGACTTTTGAATTTTTACACATATTTTAGACAAAATCAGAGAGGAAAAAAGATCCAGCACTCAAGAACATCAAGTGGATTTGTGACTCTCTGGAGGACTTCGGGCCCTTACAAACATATGAATGGATTATGCTGATTTTATACATATTTAATCATTGTAATCCGCATGTTTTTAAGTCTAATCTGCAATCCATATTACAAACAGAAGAATTTTATCCAAACTATAACCCTTCCATGCTATACACAACAAAATATTTGATTTGGTAAATAAATTAGGTCAATAAAATTAAGGAGAAAAAAGATTACTTGACAATTTTACAATTACTTTATTCTTTCCAAATTCCATACAGAATGAACAAAAAAAATTGGAGTGAAAATTGAGTTTATGTTTATGTGTTGAGGAAAGCAAATTGCTGATTTGCTTAGTTTTTTTGTCTTTGAAGCAGTATATATGCATTTAATAAAACTCCTATTTCTAAATCTTTGAAATACATTTCATTACATAGATGATCACACACAATCATCTACATGATTGGACCCTACTTATTAAGGCTGCTGTGTACAAGGAATCGACTATTGCTGTTTTCTCTACTTGTCTGTATACAGTAAGGGAACATGTAAATAGCTCATTACAGGTTGCAGAGTAATACATATGGTACAAAGAAAGCAAAATAAAACACCACCAAAAGAAAAGAGTGAAACAAAGGGACCATGCATAAGAGTATATGTGGGTAAAACATAAAAGTTGAGCCAATAGACACAAATCTGAAGGCAAAATACAGATGTGCATAAAGACACTGCTGAAAACCTAAAATTAGAGTGCCAGATACACTCTGCTGCCTTAACATTCAGAGGGACCTTAGCGAGAGTAAGGTCCACTTTCTCATTGGCAATGCAAAAAAACTTTTATAACCATAATATTGGAAAACTAATTTGGCAACTAAAACTGGGGGAGGAGAAGGGAATGCCCACATGAAATATCTATGATTTGAGTATTATCTGCTGGGCAGCAGGTAGTATGCACATTCATTAGGGATGTCCACGTGCGACTCATGCCTGGCTTGACTTTGTTCTGACATTCATGAATTATGCAGTCATTTCTAACACAGGGAAATGAGAGTGAATTATGCTGCCCACTATCACATATTATCTCTCTGGATACACACACTTTAACACTCAGGTTTAAACATGGTTATGTGCTGCTGTGACCACCCTAAACACAAACTCGCTCTGGGATTTTAATTTTCATGTATGCTGTGTGTACACACAAAATTGAGCTCACATACATGCAAGGGAGCAAATCACAAAGACAGATGCTTGCAAATAAAAAACACACAAAAATATAAAGGAATGAGGAATCTCCTTGAAAATCTGTAAATCTGTAAAAACAGTTCAATTTAAGTGTCATCTCTAACAAGATAACAGCAACTCCTTTAATGCAAATTTGTTCCTGATGGGCTGTGTGGCCATTAAAACTTTATTTTTTTGCCATCAAAATTAAACCTTGCTGATAATTTTTCTCCTTGCTTTTACATCTTAACAGCACCTAGTCTTTCCTGACACAGACACAGAGTAATTTATTATGCATGTTGTTATATCTGGTCTTACAAGTCTGACTCTATTATCACTTTGCAAGTGACTTTTTAATTACTGTTACATCTAAGATGAGATTTGGAATTTAAAAACATGCACACATGGGGTTAGGCTGGTCTTTGATTATTAAAACCTTAAGGTTCATAGACTGCAAGGGTCAGATGGGACCACAGGGATCCTCTAAGGATTGCAGGGCTGGAGTCTGCAGTTGCTGCTCAGACAGAGATCCCATGGAGTCAGGGTACAATCCTCCTCGGGCAGTTGGGCAAGGCCCACAAATTCTTGGAAGGAACTTAAAAATGGAAATTTCTCAATCTGCATATCTTCTGATAGGTCTTGTCCATTAAAATGCAATTTTAGTATGCATTATGGATAATTACTTTTTATTTGCCATACAATAGGGATTCTTGGTGTTTAAATTATTCCCAGAATGTACAGAATTGTGCTTTTTGAAGTAATCCTTTGTAATAAAACAGAATGCATTTTGTCAGATAGCTGGGTTTTTATCTGTGCTGTAATAAAGGTGCTTAAAAATGTAGCCTCAGGCAACTGAAGCAGGATTTCAGTTCTTGAGGAAAACCAAAGTAAAATAAAAATTTTCCCACACTGCACAATCTAGTCATTAATTTTACTGGAGGCAGCCAGACATGCATGCCAATGTTTTCACTGAGTAAATGTGTGGTTTAACCATTATATTCTGTACAACTGAAGTTAACTCCTACCAAATATTTGATTTTTATTTCTGGGTTTTTATGTCAGACTGAAATAGAGTATCATTTCATACCTCTTAAACGTATTATGATGAAGATACTAAACAGTGATAAATATTTTCCTTAATTTTGACAGACATGCAGTCAAACATACACAAATTTACATTACACTGTTTACCATTTATGCATGTTTAAGGAAATGGAAAACACTTTGTACAGCAGCTTGGATTTTATGGAAGAAAATATGTTTGACATGCTAGAAAGTAAAACAGAAACCATGTTCAAGGAGTAATTATCATAATATATGTGTGTGTTTTGAATGACCAGCTGAGGAATAATAAAGCACTTAGTAACAAAAAGTGCAGCTTATGCAAACACTTACTAAAATGTGTACATAAACAGACAAATCTACCAGTCTCCTAACTTCTGTTACGTATAGACATTCTATTATGAAACAGAAATTTTTCAGCAGATGTCTTGTTTGATATATGCTCTCTGACACCTAAAGCCCCCCAGATGAAAAACCAGAAACAAGCAGAAATTCTAACTCTGTGGAAATAACCAAAACTAGCAATCAATTTAAAAACAAAGCATAAGGATTTGATAACTGTCTGGTATGTTACATATGAAAAGTTTTCACTCAACTGAGATCAAGAAAACAAGAAATTAAAAATCTTAAGCATATAGCACAGAGGCAATGGATTTATCATTTATGCATACATCATCTTTTTGAAAGATGTACATTATCACCAAATAAATGTTTTCTAAACACAAATATTTCATACTGAGAATTATTTGAGATAAACACATCTCATTATCATCCAGCATTTTCACTTACATCATAAATGAGGTGTGACCAGCAGAAGGCAGTGTTACAATAAATATATATGTGACTGCTCATTTACAAGCTGGTTTGATATTGAGATTTAGAGTTTTCCTAACTTTTCACAATATATCTCCTGTTTTCTCTAGGCACTTTACTACCAAAACCATCTTCTCAATATAAATAGCTTTAGAGACATATTAAAACACTTGATAAACTATTTCTTTTGTACTGCATTGCTTTTACTTTACAAGTCAATCTCCTTAACTTTTATTACATTGCATCTTTAGCTTTATAAGTTCAGCAGAGAATTGTGTTCACACTTACCATTTCAACACAACATTATGCTGAGCTGTCCCCTCATGAAAAAGACTCACATTGTTGAAAAGATGGGCATTGCCTCCTCAGCAGTTTAGCTTACATAATTCAGTAAAAAAAAAAAAAAAAAAAAGCTTCTAACATCATTTCTTATTAACCTTTAGTGGTTTGCTCAACATCTGGTAGAACAGAATATGGTACATTCTTAGTGAACTACTGTTGGTACAACAGAACATACCTTCAATTAAATCTCCATTAAACATTTAAGAAATAATGTCGTTTAGCATGTGTTAGTATACAAAGTCTGTTGGATACCTCCCCAAGTTTACAAAATCCATGTTAAAGGAACCAGCATTGCAAAAAAAATGTTACAGCACATGTTTGGATTTTTGTATTTCAAAGTCCTGACTACTTTATCTGAATTACAGATTTAGAGCTTTGTTATGTGTGATAGTTATGATAATATGATCACTAAAGGCACGGAGACAGGGAGACTCAAATCCCTTTGAAAATCCCTTTCTCCATTTCCTACAGCTGCTGCTGGAGTTTAATATCTGATAGAATGATGAAAAAGAACAGGCCAAACTCCAGTTTTAATAAAAATTTTAACAGGTCTACATATAGTTATGAAAAATGTTATTTGCAATGCCAATCTTTAATAAAATTTTCTTAAACCAAAGAAAATTCCCTATGGGGAATCTGTTATGAATGTGTTTTTCATATGTACTATTTAAGGCTGTTTAAAGGTTATGAAAGTGACTGGTAAAATAAGTTCTATCACAGCACAACAAAATCCTACGTGCAGTCTCGGTTTTGCATTTAATCAAATAGGTAAGCTAGTCCTTCAATTTTTCATGTTTGCTCTAAAATAAGTATTTTCAGTTTGCATTAAAACTTTTCTCTGACTGAACACTAATAATTCCTAGCTCGTACATTAGCTGCATAGAGAGGTCAGCTTGGCTCAAATTTACCTCCTTGTGGAGAATGTATTGATTTTGAACGCTCTTTTCAGCCAGAATCTTTGCAATTCACACATCTTCTGACACAATATTATCTGTCTTAGCCAGTTTGGTGCATGCTTTAACAGTATTTGAATAATTACACTGAAATAAAACTAAAGTTAAAATACTTGCCGAATTCCAAAGTCTGTGGGCTGCATGTGTCTTAAATTTTAGTGCACAGTGAAATGTTCTAACTGTGTTATATCCTTGTTTCTTAGTAGTAATATTATTGAACAGAAATTTATACTTGTAATTTATGCCTCTAATAAACAGGGATTTTTCTGAATTATAGTTTTTATGCACTGCAAATTGTTATTAGTCCATGAAGCATCTATACAATGTCAAAAACGACACATTCCCTCTACCAAATATATTGATTACTAACAACTAATTATATTGCAAACGTTTTAAACACGAGTCCTACCATGATTGCTAATGTGCATATTTAAGGCAACTGCAAAAATGCTGGTATTTACTATACCATCTTTCTGCTCCAAAATCTTTATTCTTCTTTCCTAAAATCTCATTTGCATCTCTGTAGTCATATGAGAGCATGATGTACATACAATGCAGACTTCCTTAAACACACGGTTATCAGTGCAAAACAGTTTCTTTTACAAACAAATGTTGGTCATCATATATCCACAGAAGACAGAATTTGCATGTTGCATAAAGATTAATTTTTCTAATTCTAGGCTAACAGAAGTAAGAAGGGAGGGGAAAATCACAAAAACATGTTCATGAAGTTCAGTTTTTTCCACCTTAAAATTCCAAGTACAGGACTCCATTCACAGAAGTTGGTCTGTGCCCATCTGTCTCTGAGAACATATGTTTTTGTATAGATTGATGTGAAATGACTGGAGCCAACTTCAAACTGTCTGGAATATTTTAAAGCTCTATCTAATCAATGAAAAGAGAATTTCCAGGCAATGTAGATATAGTTAAAAATGCCATTACTATAAATATGACTAGCAATTTAAAAGAATAAATGGTAATTAATACAATTAAATAATATTATTTTAAATAATCTGTATTTCTTAAATGTATAATCAACCTCTTTATTTTAAGTTTTTGGTGAGGTTCATATTTCCTGTGACCTTAAGTAGGGGATTTGGAAAATTTTGGAGGAATCAAGGTAACAAGAATGTTTAAAAGAATAATTTATTGCTGTGACCATTTTGTCCTCTGATTTCTGTTTTGGGATTAGAGTGGATTATCTCCATCTAAAACCTATTTTTCATATCCCTATGGAAATCAATCGACAAGTTCACAAGCAGAAAAGCAAAATGAAGAGATCGAATCAATATTTAAATTCAAGTTTCATACTATGATAACTTTAAACATTAATTTTATAAAATATTATATATATTATATTGTAACATTATAATACAATAAAATATCCTTAAACACAAAGTGTCCAGGTGTGGACACTATATTTAAACTAGTTTGAAACAAAAATATACTATTAAAATTAAATTCTCTAAGAAAATTTTCAGTGTCTATGCAGGGTATATTTGTCAATGTTCTATTTCAGATATCACTTTTTAAAAATTCCAATTATGATTCTTAAGAAAGACATTCTTTTCAAAGAGAAGAATAGCAATGTTATAAAATTTTTTAGAGTAGTTAGACTTTTCATGCCAAAACTAAATTACTTTACCAGGAATGAATCAAACTTTTACCAAACTGGATAAACACGAAAACAACAATTATTAGAAATTAACAACAAAAACATTAGTTCTTAAGAATCAATTAAATATTCTAAAAAGCTATAAAAATTATAACTGGAAAATACAAGAAAACACCTCTTTTAAAATGATTTTGCAAATAAATTAAAATCATTTGTTCTTTGTAGAGGGTTTAGTTTACCTTCTAATATTTTAAAAAATAGCCAGCTCAAGTGTTTTTGTTCTCAAAACTGTTTTAGCACTTTTTCAATCTTTCTAGGTAAGTTATTGCATTGAAATTGACAAATAAAAGGACCCTATCATCAGGCTCCTAAACTCGTATAAAATTTTTATCTTCTTAATAAATATTTTCTATTATAACAAGATTACATGAAGTGAACAAAGAAAATAAATACTTTAAGATTACATATGTTTCATGTAATAATTAGTGGATTTCAGTCATAATTATCTCAACTTTTTAATAAAAAATTAGAAGTTGTTTTGAATTTCTACAAAACCTACTTTATTATCAGCTATGCATTTGTGTGAGAATATATTAAAATCCTGGGGTTTGAATTTATTAGTTTCCACAAGATAAAAAAAATATTTATCAGCATTTCTTTGTATTTCTTTGTAAAAGTTTATTAAAACAATTTTTTCTCTCCTGTATCTGTACATTAATAACATTAATATCTTGTGGAAAGCTTTGGTAACAATCTAATAATCCACAATTGTCCCTTTTATTACTAGGAAACTGGATTTAGGAATGCAAAAATTACTTCCAATTTCTTGTTCCCAAACTGCTGGTATTAAAAAGCTTCCATAGAAACTACAAGACATTATAGCAGTCCCCAAGTAACTCTCGAATAATAGCTCAAAAAACATCCCTGAAATTTAAATGCTTAATATGTTAGCACAACTTTCTTAAAGAGTAGAATGAATTACTCAGTTCTCAGACATTGATATTTTAGGTGCAGGTGGCTCTGTGAAGGAAAAGCCTAGTTTGTATCTGAACACAGATGTGGTATATCTATTCTGTGTTCTCTAACAAATGGGGAGAACTCACAAGAATGTTTTTTAAAACATAATGAAAATATTTAAGCTGCTTCAATGGAATCGTCTCTCTTACTTCTCTTAGAGAGCAACCCTAGCTGTTATCTTGGCACAGTTATAAACATGGTTTTCCGTGACTTCAGGTCTATGTCAAAGCATTACCTCACACTTCTGTTTTAAGAAATTATTTTGCTTTCTTAATAAGAAAAATATCTCTTTTTTTATTGCCTTCTGTATTATCTACCCTATATACAAAAGAACACAGATATTGTCTTTTCTTGATTTTTCTTATCTTTAAGAGCTCAGAAACATGAAATGCTGATTATTTCCTAATGAAGAATAACTACAGAACACATTATCATTTATAAGCAGCACTTTCAGGGATTTCACCCAAATGCAACAGAAGACAGGGAACAAAAAGAAGCAGGAAAGAAAATGTCATTATGCCATTTTTGGGTCCAGTGATATAATTAATTGTTTACAGTTTCATATACACCTATTTTTAAAAATCTAAAAAAAAAAATTAAATTACTAATTTTTCTAGTAATTTTTGATTCACCTTCACTGCAATAACCAGATACATTTTAAGAAGAGATTTTTGGTGTATTCTGTTTCACCCTGAAAACTCAGCAGTGTTTTTTTCTTATGCAATTTGAATCCAGAATGCATTTGTGATCACACACATGGAATAAAACCACATCTTTTAAGAGTAAAGTGCAGGACAGACCTGCAAATACATAAATGTATGTCCAGCTTTAGTCTCGTAAGCAATCACCTATAATTTCTTGTATTTGCTGTATTTTATGTGCATGAGTAAATCTACTCATTCATTTAGGCATTCATGGAACTAAGTACAAGGAATGCATAGTTTACTTCATATAGCTAAATATATACATGGCAATTTCACAGGTCATTGCAGTATATGTATTTCTGCAATGGTCCATAGCGTTTACAGTCCCTTTGAAAACTAATGCCAGGATCTTGTGAGCACTTACTGGTGTCTGTAATCACACTCATGTGGGTACTGCTAGACTGTTCTCAAGAGTAAAGTTACTGAAACGCGTAACTGTTTGCAGGTTCAGGACCTGAAATTGTTAATACCATTCAAGTCCTGTACAAATGCTGTGTTAGGGCGCCATCCTGAAAACACTTACTCCTGAGTATGCAGCAGCTGTGCTTATTTCTGGGGCTAACCCCTTTGAAATGAAGAGCAGTAAGCAGTAAAGTCACTACTAAATATTTAAACGACTGTACTCTGAAATGTGTTCCCTCATCCTTTCAGACAGGGAGACAAGGGGAAGGTTAGAGTTCGAAGAACTTAAGTCTCTCATGTTTCCTCAGTGATGGAAAGCAGTCTGAAGCCACAGATTATCCTGAACAAATGTTCTAGTGGTGTCCAAATCTAGCTCTAACAAAGAGTTGGAAACTATTAAAAAAGCAACATCTCCCAAACAGTCATCTTTTTGAGGAAATAATCCTCTGACAGACCTAAGTTTCAAAGCACTCATAAACTGCTGATAATGACCAGTTTCTTAGGGATTATTAATTAAGAAAAATATTTTTACAGAAGTGTCACATAAAACCCGAAGACTCAGATGGGTAAGGCACATAAAAGTTGCACTTGGGAAAGGTTAATGAAAATCCATTAGTTTTATGTTCATCCTTGCCTGCACTGGTAACCTAAACCGGACTGCAAGAGGAGCTGTGCCTGCAGCACAGTGGTGACTGTGGTGCCCTGGGCAGCTGTGCCTCTCCCAAGCACCCGCCACTCTCAACTTTCCCTGGAGCTCAGCAGCCATGTCTCCTCCGCTACCACAATTTGTCACTCCTGTCTGAGGATGCTGTCTCAGAACCATGGCTGTGAGAACAGCAGTGCCTGGTGGACCTGGTGAAATACTTCTGTTTTACACCCTTTACCAAAGCAGACATTTCTGTTTATTTGCCCTGTTTGGTTCTCATTGTGAGCTTTATCTTGGCTCAGAGATCAAATGCAAGCCTGCAGAGCTAGTGAGTGCAGACCAGAATTAAAACAAGATGCCCGCACATGATTTGCCTGTGACACAGTTCACCTTACTAAATATTTTATCAAGATATGGATTAGGAAACTGAAAACATGAGTGCTTCTCTCAGTGTTGTTTTATAGCATCCAGTTTTGTGACTTCTTGGGTTTTTTTATGTGTGTGAGCTTATAAAAAGCTTAAACACATCCATAGCAGCTGCACCATGGCTACAAGTATAGGCTGCTGAAACACTAAAATTCTAAAATTATGTGCTAGCCAGTAGCAGGCTTCATGTTGCATAGGACTAGACATAGACGCTGCATTTTTACCCATGATACAAGAGAGAAATTCTGTGTAGAAACAACATTACTACTTGGTCAAAGTACTTAAACTCAGAATTATGCTGTCTTTCAGTTTTGAAAACTTTTTGTTTTTTTAAAAAATAGATCTATAGATTTTTAAAATATATTTTTATATACACACATTTCTAACACATTCTGAATATTTTGGAATTGAGAAAACAATACTCTGTTTTGTAAGAAAGATGTGGTAATAATGTTCTTAATGTATCATTATTAAGAAAATTACCACTGCTCCACTTGTAGGAACATTTTTCTTTATAAGAAGTGGCAGAGTCTCAAGTTCACCGAAAGTGTAAATCTGAATCCTTATGACAGCTTTGTGACTCATGTAGATTTATTTCACTTTCTCTGTAGAGTTGTTTGGGAGAACTTTTATGTCTGTGTTTTGGATTGCTAAACATCACAGCATTGGTTCTCACTTTAAGATAGTTTAGAGATCCTTTAAATTTTGCTAGCATCCAAATGAAAAATTACACTACTAAAGTAGTACCTACAGAAAGATTTGGAATTTCAGCAAAGGCACAGAAACATGCACCATGTAGGGAAGGCTCTGTACGCGTACGCAATTTCATGACGGTGCTATTATTGGCTATAATTTATTTGCATAGGGCTATATTTTTCCTATAAAACCTATCTTTAGCTGTATTGGTTCTCTTTGTATTTTGGGATGTTACTTTGTCAAAATTTTTCATTTCCATTTGGCACAGAGTCAAACAGAAATATGTCCACAACTGTGGGATGAATTCCTAAGAAACGGTGGTTTTCCAAATGGATAGAAGGTGGCATCAAATATTAAAAGACTGTCCTTGATACATTTCAACTAAAATTAAAGGTTTTAATTAATATAGTCTATTATTTCTTGAAAGGAAAATTTTCAAACCGCGCTCTTTTTATCGTCTCACATATTTAACACTGACAATTTTGCTACCCACTTGAGCTTCCTAATACACGGGCACAGATGACCAGAATTTTTGTTTCGAAGCACCAAGGACCACTATTCATTTTCCTCTGAAAGTTACTATGCTACTATTGTTTCAGATCACAGCAACAATAACCTCAACGTGGGAGTTCCGAAGCTTTCTACAAAACCCAAGTAGAAGGCCACAGCAATGGAAGCCTACAGGTATCACCGTTAAGGAAGGCATTTGATGATATCACATGTGAGCACAGTTCCTTTTATAGATAGGGGTAGGATTGATTTCATTCTGATTTGTTTTGTTCGGCACTTAAATGCAATGGAGAAAGGGCTCCAGTTGAGAACTGAGCTTTATATTTCCATATGAATGCACATGGCACCAGATAATGTAAGGTTTCTCCCAGTTTTCATTTCCAGGTGCATGGGCCTACAACAAATAGAACAGCAGAAATACTGGCTGCTCCACTCCACAGAGGTGATCAGAACTCAGGAGTGAGAGGGTGCCCAGATTGACACAGCTTTGCAGTCTGCTGTACTAGAGGCACATCATTAATATAGCAATGTTTAAGGATAACATTTGGCATAGCACAGCCAACACCACAATGTACAGCCCACCAAAGGGTCCATCTCAGCAAGTCCCATGGCTCTGGCTTCCACAGGCCCTCCTGCTGACTGACGCTGTAGAAGTATTTCAGATACAGAGACAATCCCTTCTACAGGCTCCTCCAGGAAGCCTTTCTTTCTATTTCCTCCGACCAGGGAAATCTGGAGCCATACAGGGATCCTCTTTGGACTTTTAAATCTCTCTCTTACTTAGAGTTTCATAACATAAAACTGTGCCATATTATGTTCACTGACGGAAAGTGGCTGCTTTTTGCCTTTTTTGCCCTTTTTTGTTTTCCCTCCCAAACCAGTAAAAAATAGAGAGAAGCACAACTCCAATTATTTCCATCCAGTCTAAACTGTGGAAAAAACCGCTTGGTTCTGTGCAATACCCCAGGGAGCAGTGCTACAGCAGAACGGGTTGTGCATGGGCTCTCCTTGGCTGCCACACCTGCACCCCTGGAAGCAGATGTCCTGTGAAGTTGCTTGGACTTCATGCACAGCAGCTTGGCGAGCCGACAAGTATGATATATTGGTATTATTTACTGACTTCTATATGCTAAAGAATAAGCAGGCATAAAGTAACAAGGATTTAAAGCACTAGTAAAAAGTGACTTAAAAAAGGATTTGTATGTTCAGCAACAGACTTTTTTACAATTGTATCAGTTCAAAAACTGCATTTTCCTTCTCTGTAAACCTTGTTTATACTCCAGGATCATCAAGTAACAATGCTACTGTTAGTAAACAGTAGCAATTCTAATTAAAACTACATTTTTTTTCCTCAAATGATGTAGTCCTCCAGCAAAATATCTATGTATAAAAACCAGGTTAAACTGTGGTAATTTTATTGTCTGCTTAAAAAAATCTTTATTGAGAACAGAAAGTAGCTTTTTTTTCTCTATAGTCTGTGTGCTTGAAGAGACTGAACACAAACAATGCCCCAAGGAAGAACTTCATTAAAATACATCCAATAGCAACTTTTTAAATATTATTATTTTTTCAATCCAGAGGGGTAAATAAGAAGGGGATCAAACCACCAAAACAGGAATCTCGATTTCTTGCTTAAATACTTGGGGGGAGAAGGAGAACTCACTTTATATTCATATCTTACTATTAAGCTTTTTTGTCCTGTTCCCTACTTCTTTCTACTTCTGAAGCAAGCCACTTTTTTGCTGACAAGTAAAAGCATTTCTGTTCAAAGCTCAGTTGTGGGTCTTAGAGAAGATTTTGCATCTGAACAGCAGTTCATACCACTCCATTTTACAAAGGGAGTATCCCACACTTCAGAGTCTATGAGTCATTGTACCACTGCAGCTGTGGCTCTGAGACTAGATTATTATTTTTATACTGTACATGCAAAAACATTGTTTCTTAGGACCATGTGCTAGTCTTTATTTATTGGTAGCACCAAAGTATTTCCAGAAAATCCCATCTGCTGCTCAGAAGTTTGGAGAGAGGGCTCTTTCTTATATATATTCCCCCTTCCCTCTTGGCACACACTCTCCTAAACCTCCCAACTGTTAGGAATGACAGAGGGAGAAATTTCTGCTAAATAAAATGAATCTTGAATATACTTTTCATGCCAGAACAAGTTTCCCTCTTCTGGAGTCAGCATCCCTGTTCAATATTTTAGGTCCATTTCTGAACTCTTAACTCATTGTTAGCGTTGAGACCAGAATGAAATTGGAAATGGGATGTGCTGCTTCAATTACAAATGAAACTATTTTAAACAAGAGAGAACACAAGGACATGAGAATCTGCATAGTACAGACAAAGCCTTTTTGCTCAAGGCTTCCCATGTGATTTTCAGTTCAATTCATACCATAACAGAAGTTAATTCATCTTTCAAATAAAGGATGGAATATTTCACATAAAGCATGAAGAAAACAAAAAGAAGAAAAAAATAAGGAAAAAAACCCCAAACCAAAAAACCTAAAGAGACGTATACATCCAAATACTTGAAATCAGTGGCACATCCTTGGCCAGCCCCAAAGAGCTGCCAGTGAGGCTTTATATTGCTTATCAGTTTTCCTGGGGGTGTGTTTGGGGAAGTTTTTTGTGTTTATTAGGGGAGCTTTTGTGTGCATTTTTGATTGTTTGTTGTTATTCTTTAAAAAAAAAACAAACAAACCTAGAATATTTGACATCTTTTGCTAAAATGGCCATTTATTTGGACAGTCATGAAAAACACAATTAGTTCTCTCCTTTGCAAAGAGGAATTCAAGAAGTCATTTGTACTCAATTTGCCACAAAATTTCCAAAATAATTTTAAAATGCTAAATTGTGGTTTTAATCTAAAGTTGGTCTTTGAAATCAAAATTGACAGTTAAGTTGCAGAAGAATTTACCGGAAAGAAACAGAGAAAATAAAAATGCTAACATCAGTAACATAAAACATGATTAGCTATGCATGAGTACATCATCTCAGATAAATGAACACAACCAAAGCTACAAACAACAACAGAGTTAAAAACCAATACCTTCCTTATTCTTATATTGTGTCTGAGATTATTGGACTTTTTTTCAGGGAAACAAGCAACGAAAATCAATTCAACACACCAGCAATCAGAAAAATTGTAATATAATTCTCTGTCCATTGTAATATAAATTATTGTACTGGACAATAGAATTGCAACATAAATTAATATAAGTTATGGCTTAATTTATATTAAATATATCAATGAGAACAAAAATATCTAGGGTACAGCCAACTACTGTAACAATTTCTTGTGATGCAACTTTAATATCAGAGTTTTTAGAATATCATTAAAAATAATCGTATGTCCTGTTTTTCTTATTCCATTAATCCATTTCATTTATTATAAACTTCAGATTAATTTTGGTGGGGTTTTGTTTTGTATGGGGTTTTCTTTGTTTGTTTTAATTTTTTCAAATGATAAATGAATGAGAAGAGGAAATCATTCTCTGCTACACACTATCATATATCAAATATTACAGTAACATTAGTTTTGTAATTCTCATTTCAGAAGACTCATAGACTGAGCTAAGAAAGAGCCAAGAGTTACAGAAATATTTGTCTCCATATGACAAATCCTGATTTCTTGTACAGACATTAAAAATCAGTCTCTGCTCAAAGTTTATGCGCCAGTGTAAATCCCACAGACATACGAGATGTACGGCCCCTTCTCCAGACCTTGGCCAGTCGCACAAATATCCTGCAGAGTGGCTGGGGCGGCACACAATTATCCCTGTCACTCCAACCTTGCCTGAGCAGCTGGAGCTGAAGGGCACGGGCAGAGCTGCCATGCAGGGCAGCTCACCATGAGCACAGGCAGGGGTCTGGGTGCAGCATCGCTGCTGAAGGTGAAGCAGGAAAGGCAAGACAGGGTACGTGGGATCCATGTGTCCATGGACCCACCAATTACATTATTCTATACTCTTGTGTACAGCAAATCATTTCATACAACTGCACTGTATAAAGCCAAATTATGTCAACTAGAACTACCTAGTTTGAGTGTTCTTTATTCACACAGATTCTTCTCCAAAATTATTTTTAAACCTGAGAAACCCCCAATTCAAATAAATAGTGTGTTCGATTTTTTAGAATAGCCTTTCCACAGATTGAAACATTTTCTTTATATTTGGTGCAATAATTCAAGCATTTTTGCCTGTAATAGCAAATGTTCTTATATTAATATGTTGAAATTAAAGTAATTTAAATGCTGCAACATTGGCATATACCAAAGGAAAGGCTGATGTTGTGGTAGCACAACTTTGATTTTTACTACTCAAATATGAAAAGAATCAGCATCTTAAGTACATCAGCCAGCAGTTCCTTAATCACATACACTTGACCACTTGTCCCACCAGTTAGTCCTACCAGTGGCCCACTCAAGCTAAAAAAGTGCAGAATTTAGAATTTAAAAAGGAAAAGGTATATTTCCAAATGAAAAAGCTTAAGATGAGCCTTCTGAATCAATATTTAACTATCTAAAATAAAAGTGCCTACATTTCCAGTACGTTATTTGCAGAAGGGCTGAACACTGCTGAGCCCCTTCTCTGAGAGACACAGTTCAGCACCTTTGAAAGAAACAGGATGAACTTAATTCATCCTGTTTGAGGTGTGAGAGGTGAATTTAAAACCCTAAGATTTAAAATTATGAAACATGTAATTTCCATACAATACACCTATAAATGTGGGAGGGGGAGATGGGAAGGAGTGGTGCAGAGAGGATGACAAAGGAAAGGGAAAAAATAAACCAAACCCAAGTCCCAGCTGAATAATTAAGAGAAATTAAATGCATTATATTACAACACACTATTTGGAATCTATCTTTTTGTTAGAGATAAATTATTTTGTTTACCAATTCAATCCCTGTACTGAATGTTCATTTGAGGTTATTATGTCGCATTATGTAAGTATGTGAAAAGAAAAAATTATGAACTGCTGAATCTACTCACAGAAAAACCTGAAAATCATGTTCCTGTTTTCTAATCTTTGTTTTCTTAAGTCTTATAATGTGTCTTTGCAGAACTAAGTGAGGTATAAAACTAGATATTAATGTTGTTACACTTGGAAATACTGTTGTAATAAAATGAAGACATATATTCTCCCCTCTGAGTAAATATGAATAGTTTTCACTCTCTTTAGTGGAGCATGTTGTTTCCAATCGCACAGTCTATATCCGAGAGAACATTTTCAATTGACCTTCAAAAGATAACATCAGAATTAATTTCTAATAATGTTGGCTATTCTTCTCAAAGGCAGTGATGTAAAAAAATTTCTTTTTTGAACTATAATTGTATTAATTTTCAGGTTATTCCTCATGAAAATAAGACTGATAAAATAAGTTGTTTTCCTTTTTTTCCCCCCCTTAATCTCTCCTCCCACGTCTCATTTTTCCTTTGTTCTCTACCTTCCTCATATTCACCCTTCTAAAGTCTATGGAAGGGCTGTCTCAAGTCAAATATTCTTAGCACTGCCATTACACATTATGTATGTAATGTACGTACTTAATTTACAGGTTTTTTAATGAACTCTTTCTTTCCTGAGTGAATGTATGAAAAATGCTTTTCTAGCTTCTAAGAAAAATTAGAAAATTGACAGAATTAGCTCTCAGTTAGTTCTGAAACAAGAGAAAAACAATCCTTTAAAAGTGCAGCATTTTTTGCCTTTGTTCTCTTCTTCCCCCCTCCCTCCCAATATATGTACTGTAAAAGCAGCTCATTTCACAAACGTCTGACCTTAATAAAAATCCTTCCACATTTGTCATATTTTTCCAAGCAGAAGCTTTCATTTACCCAATATGCCAAAGGGAAATTGACTTTAAATAAAGAAGTAAAACTACTTCTTTTTTAATTATAGTTTCAGCAACTTTTGTCAGGATAAGAAGAAAATTTTTTGATCAAGTCATGTATAATCCTGCACACACACAGAGTTAATTTGTGAAAATCTTTTTTACTGGCATAAACTAATCATTTCATGTCCTACACATAAAAAGTGGCAGTAATAAATGCCACTTTCTACAGTCACAACCACAAAGAATCAAAGACCAAGTACATAGTATTTATAAATCAACAAAAAGCAAACATGTTAACTGTAACTTCCTCTATCAGTTCCAAAATCAGTCTCACTTACCTGTGTATTTACTATAAAAACCCAAGAAGTACCAGCAGGAAAAGGTTAGTTCAACAAATAAAACACAGGAAGAAAGGACCACTTCTAATTTAAAATAAGCTAAACATTAGGAAGTTCCAAAGAGGTGTCAAGCAACTAGTAGTTGCAGACAATATGAAGGCTACTTTCAAAGTCAAAATACAATCTTGGAGAAGCAATAACAGAAGACAATAGCTTGCACTCACAATCAAACTCACCAAGTTTCTTACTTAGTAAGAATTTCTAGGAGATAGACACGAAAGTGTCTTAAGAAGTGAACAAAGTAAATACCATATGATTTAAATAAGAAACATATCTCAAAGCGTATCTTTAATAAGCATTTATTATGTGCTCAGAAATAGTGTTTACATATAAACTTTGATGTGTTCTCTCTCTATATCTCTGCATCAGTACATTAAAATTAACTGTTGACTTTGAGAAAAGAAGCATTTTATTGATATGAATTACCTTATTCTGCAAAATATATTGAAAGCATATACTGAAACTAGCTTTCACAGCAAAATTGGTTTTTTGAAACTCAAAAACATATATATTTCCATGTAATTATAGTTGAACATTCTGTTAAAAGAAAGTTATGTTTATAAGGTCACTGGTTTTGTGGTGTTGCATTTCTTCCATTAAATATTTTGTATTCTTTACAGTTAGAGCCTTAGAAGCTTTATCACTATTTTGACTAGCCCCAAATACTTTAATTACTAAATGACTAAGTTTTACATTGCAATACAAAAAAGAGTTTTAAAAACATTTTATTAAAAAGTAAAACTGTAATTCAAGTGTACATTTTTCACAACTAGTATATGACTCTAAAATATTTTTCAGACCTTCATTTCTACTGAATAAGCATTTTCAAAGTGCTTCAAATTTCCGTTCAGAATTCTTGCTGAGAATTTTGAAAGGTTCTATTTTATTTGCTTTATTTAACATAAATTTCATCAAAAGTGAGCAGGAAAAGAAAACAAGCTTCCATTGCTGGACCTTAATGGCTTTCATACCTCTGAAGTCATATGTAATAGAGTCAGATTCTGAAAATCCTACTACAAAGCTTCCCACTCCTTTTTGTCTTCTTCCTCTCCTTGACCTCCAACATGACTATTAAAATACATTATGTTATTCCTCACCTGCTGGGCTTCTTCCTTATTGTCTTTTATTCAGCTTCTGGGCTTGCAAAATTATTCCCTCTTCTATGTTTTTGACCTACCTGTAGGTTGTACCCCAAAATGTTTCTTCCTACATATCAGTGGAGCAGTCAATATTCAACAAGGTACATTCTTATTTATGGGAAAGCTTATGTATCTGGTCTGCCAGAGACATGATCTTGGTATAACTCCTTTGAGATTAAGGGAACCCATGAAAATGAAAAACAAAAACCCTAAAACAAACAAACCAAAACACACATAATCAAACCAACCAACCAACACACCTCCATAATATTCCACCCTGAATATTTGGACATCTTTGGACAAATTTTGACTTTCCCAAAAGTTTTCCCATTTACTTTGCTGTTTTGTCTGACTAACTTGTGAGCTGCATTTCTCACTTTAAGAACAAGATACACAAAGACTTGGCTTTATTCACTTCAGGCTAAAAATCATCCATGATGAATTTAAAATATCCAGTTAAAATAACCACCATTTAAGGGAGTATTTTGCATTCAGTTTGACAGAACTCCCAATGCCTCCACAGCTTTTCTTGCTTTGTTTGCTACATACAGGAAATATGCTACTGAGTCATTGCACAGTGACATAATAAGAAGCCCACACATATTACAGTACATACCAATTTGGATTCCTTTTGCATCTATACTGGAAAGACAGTGAAATGATGTAAACTTATCTGTGTGGTGCTATATTCCAACATACACAAGTTATTTCAAACTGTTATATTTGAAAGGTCTCACCAACCTACAGCTAATTATACTCATGGGCTATAAAAGCATATATACTCACATTTAACAGCAAAATCATTAAATCTGAAGCTACCAGTGCTCCTGCTCACCCTGACTGGGTGGTCACCTTTCAGAGACTTCACACCTTGGCTCCAGTGTGTGGTTCTGCATGGTATGAGACAGGATTGGTCATTTTTTACATTTTCATTTAGTCACAGAAGAGTTAGATATAGAAGTCACAATTTGCAGATTAGCAGTACTGGGTTTTTTTTCTTTTTTCCTTTTTAATAAGGCACCTAACAATTTGTGCCCTGGATAAAGGCATTTTTTATAAGTTATAGTTGTTAAAAATAATAATTCTAATAAATTATAGGAGATATTGTCTCAGTTATTCTTTTTTTCTGTGAAAAACATTTCTTTTTGTATAAATGAAAGTCCAAAGCAGTCTGTCATATTTCATGCAAACAACTACATAATTTAACTCTAATCTATTTTACTTCTCCATGAAATCTGGTGGCACATCTGTTTACCAGAAGGGAGTGTCCAAAAGTGTTGAAATATTATCACAAAAGAGAGGAAGACTTGCCTTCAAGTAAGAAGACATCTAGCTTTCTCCTTTAGACAGAGACTGAAACATGCACACATTCAGGCATACACTATAAGCTGGACCAGGTGGGAGGAAGTTATGGAGGGAATAGAAAGAAATGCATCTTTGCAAATAGCTGCATTCACAGAAAGGATTGTTGTCCTTTGTTTTCCTTGTCTTTCTGTCTTTGATTCTTTTTGCAATGAATGTGGCACTGACTCCAGGAATCAATCCAGCTCAGCTGCCAAACTTTATAACTGATTTTATGAGATTTTTTTTTTCTACCAGGTTGGTGATTTCAAGTGGCTAGAATAAGTATCAAATTTGAGGCAGAAAATAAAAAAAAAAAAAAGGAAAAATCCCAAGGGTGTGTGACAACATGGAGAGATGTTAAGAAGCAGACAAGGAACCAGGACTTTCAGAAGCAAAGCAGTACTTCAACATGTTCAGCACATGATATGAGTCTGAGTCTTGGACTGCCTGATACCAAGACAAAAGAAGGTACATAGGAAAGAGAAATCACAGCAAGCTATGACTGGAGATTCTAGATGCCAAACATATCCCAAAATGTCTATACTGTTTTGTTTTGAGGTATGAGGTCAAACACCATTTATGATGCTTACGAGGTTTGGAACAGTAGAGGTTCCTCTTCAACAGTGTCCAAACATGAAGTCCTTCCTGTGCTGATTCTCAACACCCTGGGGGTTGACAAGGCTATCACTACAATTAAACAAGTGTGCAGACACCCCGCTAGGTCTGTTTTAGCAACATGAATGGGGTGGCTGCTGCAGGACCTAAAGGCTGCAGGACAAAGTAGATACAAAGTGCCTGCTCAAGTACCCATGCTCTCAGGAACACGCAAATGTCCTCAGGAGAACAAAGGGACCAAAGCATCCCAGGAGATCACATTGCCTCGTTTAAGTTATCCCCATTGCCACAGACCACCCTCATGAGCAACCATATCATAGAATTGAGCCCTCTGTTGGAACATATTCTGTTACATGAGAGTTTTGACTTTGGCTCATTACCATGATAAAGTCTCTGCTCAGGCTATGTTCAGTACTAGCCAGTTGCTACAGCTCAAGGATTAAAGAAAAAAAAAAAAAAAAAAGATACAGTACCATATAAAAATACTTCCAAAATATCACTATTAAATTTCCCAGAGTTCACAACACTAAAAAAATAAAGACCTTGTAGACATTTACATTAATAAAATAAGTAGGTTTCTCCCTTGTTATAATGATCTCTTTTACTATAAATGGGAGGAAAACCAGGCTTCTACATCTGTTTTCCCATCATATAAGTAATATGTAAATTAATTACCATCTTCCCAAAAGTGTCAGTTCCACCTAAGAATTTCTGAGATTGAGGTAGAGAGATCTTCTTTAGAGAAATGCATAATTAGATCCAAAACTAATGAATATTTTTACTAAAAGATGCCATAGAAATTAATCCAGAGTTTTTCACAGAAACCACTAGATTTTCATTCATCTCTACAATTAAATTTAATAATAATAACAAGACTTATTATTACTAGTTTGTGCTGCACAAAGGCAAACCAGACTAAATTACAGCAAATCCATTTCTGAAAGTTATTGTGTGCCTCCCTCTCCCATCAATATAAATGAAAGATAATTAAACACAACTGATCAATTATGAACTCTAACTATTCTCATGAAACACTGAAAAATTTATAAAGGAAACAATACAGAAGAAAACATCTGCTAAGAAACACTTGTGGTGATACATCAGCCCATGCCATGCATTTTAAACTGCACAAGGGATGAAAACATGCACTTTGGCAAGAAGAAGGGAATTGCTTACTGTGTGCATTCTGCCATCTATTTTTGCCCAGTGAGGGCAGGGCGCCCAGCCCAGCAGTGCTCGGGTCATGTCATCTCCTGAATGCTTCTTGGGGCAGGACTTATCACAATAGAGTCTTATTAAAAATGACTTTCAACACAAAAGTCCCAACAATTCAAAGACCAGCTTCCCTATTGCTTCTCTCTTTAAGACTCCTACCCAGCGTAGGAGTACAAAACTTCTAGGTGTAGTGTACATAGTATCTGCAGTCCTACAGTCCAGATTCCCTAAGCATTGCAAATTCACAACAGGTGGCAAAAAGGTTTCCAAGACAATTCCTCTTCCGAACACTACCTCCGTAAATAAAACCCACTTACAACCAATAAAACCTACTTACAACCAAAATTGATTGACTCATAAAAGTACTGGATCCGAATAGAGCAGGGAAGAGGTGCACACTTCAGTGCTTTACTTCAAGACCCAACAGCAGCTGCTGAGATCTTTGCAAGCTCTGAGCAACTGATATTGTTCTACATCCTCTATCCAAACAGATCACCTGATTTACACTAGGCTGCTTAAGGAAAGCCTGTTTTACATTAGACTGCTCCAAAGTCAGGGCCTAAATTGTGACAGTCAGCACAAAGAGAACAAGCACTCTCTCTTCCTCATAGAGGAGGGAAAAAACAGGAAGGCAAGGCAGCAATGGATGGAATAGGAACCAAGTTCACTGCCTCCTTCTTCTCCCAGAAGGCATGTGATAACCTGAGAACCTGAAATATCTCTGGGAGAAATGGTATATCCTGGACATCAGGCACAATTCCAAGCCAGTATGTCTTGCATACCTGGGGACAAGGAAGACAGTCTTCAAGAAACTGCTAAGAATTTACATGTTATTGTAGCGTTAAGGGTAGCAGTCATTATCTGTTTAAAATGCAGAATTGTTCAGGATTTCAATAAATTTCAGAAAATATCCAATTAGGTCAATGACTTATGTAAACAGCAATGTAAATATCCTCCAAAAAATTAAAAAGTTACATTACTTAAAATATTTTTATTAGCAAGAGCATCACATTGCCTAGTTAAGGAAAAGCATGTCAGCCACTATGATCATAGGCACTGACAGAGAAATGAGATAGCTACAGCAATTACCATGGCACTGGATTTCCTTTTCTAATTTCAGTTTAAAGCAATGAAATCATAAAGGTAAAAAATGTTCTGCTCAAGGTCACCTGCATATATCAGGTATACTTTATCAAGATATTTACTGGGAAGTTTGAAATTTAAGATATTTTGCTTCAAATCGCTAAGCTTTTGTTCCAACCTCTATCATGTACTTAACTGAAAGAAAACCAAAGGCTCAGTGAGCCTTCACAATAAGAACCAAGCACTAAGCAATGAGCCATTATGACCATTAACATTAAAATACAGGCCACACCTTTTAATAACAAACCACTCAGAACTTGCATCCTTGTACTGCACATATCCCCAGTCACCAGCTGGGCAAGGCTGGTGTGACTGCCTATTTTCAAACTTTGCAGCAGAAAGAAGAGATTCCTAGACATAAACACTGCCCACAACAGCACTGATGGTATTCCATAAATACTAACCATAACTGCATTGATGGTACTCCTACCATACGACTGTCTGATGCTTCCCTAGCTGAA
The DNA here is from genome assembly GCA_013400215.1 of Cisticola juncidis. Classification (NCBI taxonomy): domain Eukaryota; kingdom Metazoa; phylum Chordata; class Aves; order Passeriformes; family Cisticolidae; genus Cisticola; species Cisticola juncidis. The sequence goes on along the minus strand of VXBR01002239.1, from coordinate 388,197 downwards.
AATACTTCTCTAAAAGCAAATCACTAATGTAATCATTTTAATCTTGCTGGCCCTTTTTTGTACCATATGGATAGATTGGCTGTGATTCACAATTGCAATATAATTGTTTGTCAAAACCAAACCCCCATGAAAACCAGGACAGAGTTATGTCCAGGAGTAAAAACTAGCAGTAAATTCCAAAATAAAGCACAGTTCTTTATTCAAATTTACCATTACACTATCCAGCTCCTCTTTTATCTTGAGCACTTCCCAGAATAGACATCCTGACCTTCTAGTCTCACCCAGAATATAATAAATATTATCTGTCATGAGGATATATATCTCAAAGATGTATTACTCAGTCAGTTGCCAAATTATATCAGTTTCAGGATAGATTCATCTTTCCTGGAAAGTCCTGTTATTCAAAGTCCAAGCTACCACTTCCATGATACCTTGTCATCAAAACTCTAATCAAGTTCCTTGAATGTAATATGTTTGACAATAGCATGAAGGAAATTTTCTTCTAAAGCACTCGTAAAATTGTTTCATTGAACAGACAGGAGAAACATTTCTAGTGAGCAGCTTATTCAATAAAGAATGTCACTTAAGCATTATTTTTCTCAGTGTAATACCAGACAAAAAGCTATCTGTAACCAACTGTAACTAACACATATTCATTCTCCATTTTCACTTCATTTTAGCCAACTGTTCAAAAACATTTGCTGTTTACTTGTTATTTCTGCTTCCTGTCTGGATGACCAGGTCTGTAGCTGTGAAAGCTGCTTCTAAGACATAAAAAACCTTGAAACTATGAATATCCAGAGGTACAACTTGTCATGGGAAAAGTAAACATTTTACAAAAAACACAACTGTTATTATGCATGAATATCCTCTTGATCATCTGTGATTTTTATGATATTTGCTTTCTGCAAATACTTTCTGAAACAAAATCTCATTCAGAAACATTTTTAAGAGGTATACTTCTTTAAAAAAAAATCAGCAGGGTAGGTGGTTGATCAAATTTTCTTAATTTTGGTTCATTTAATCACTTCTAATACGATGCTGATGCAGCATTAATTCTTCTCTTGGTATGACTTTGTATTTTATTGCTTCCCATCTAAGGGCTTTTGGTAACATATATCTGTCACTTTTGTTGAAATTGTAATTTAGCTAAAAGGCATTGCAAAAACACAGGTTATAAGCCAATAAAAAAGTTAATAGAAGAAATAAAGCTATTTTAATGAAAAATTTAGACTAATAAAATTTAAAAAAAAAATTGTTTAGAAACTAAAAAAAGAAAGCAATAGAAAAAAAATTATGATTAAGTTGTAATTTTTAGCAAATATCTACTGAGAGCAGCTTCTTAGAACAGCCAGTCAAGTAATATAAAAACTGAGGATATTGTCAAAAAGAGTAGGTATTTAGATTTGACAAAAAAAGGGCAGGTGGCATGCGGTTGGTTTGTTTTGGGTTTTTTCCCCATCTTTTTACATCTGCCAAGAGAGACTTCTTAACACTTAAAATCGCCTGCAATTAAACATAACATAAAAACGGATTTTGTTACTAGTCCGTGGAAAGAAGCCGAAATTCCCAGAGAGGCTGTAAGTTTTCAACAGCCTTATCTGAGAGCAGAGAAGTAGTCATAACCATTTCCCCGACAGATTGGGCAAGAGCTGCCAAAACCCCGAAGGAAAAGCATTTTGTTTGTATCAGCTCCCACTCAGCACGTGGAAAATACAGCTGCAGAGCTGGTTTTCCTGGTCCTCCAGTTTCACACCCTTGTGGACAAAACCAGCCAATTTAAATTTGTGGAGTCACCACTGTGGCACACAGCAGCTTAATGAAGCAGTTACAAGAGATCTGTGACTTGCAGGGGAAAAATGCTGGGCCTCTAGAGAGGGGAAACAGGAGGCTTAGGAGCTGGCAAGTCCTCTGAAAGCCTCCTGCCTTCATTTCATTCAAAATCCAGCTTTTCAGTATGACCCCAAAAAACCTAAAAAACCTAATATGTATGTGCATTTGGTAAATTAGGCTAATCCTGGAAAAAAGCTCAAACCTGTCACTCGTGTGACTGGCTTCTCAAGACCCTGTGCATGAGAGCCACTCTACAATGGCAATTCAATTTTCTGTGGAAGCAGTTCCCCATCTCCTGCTTGAAGTATGGCAGGGAGATCTGTGGCAACTGTGACTGTGGTAGAGAAGAGGGGCTGCCAGAGGAGAAGGCCTTGGTGGCCTGACACCACCTGTTTGTCTTCAGGCACCAAATCCCAACGAAGGGCATATTCAGCCCGTGGATCCCTCCATGGGCAGCCACCAGGCTGAGGCACTGCCGGAACAAGGGCTTGGCATCTCCTAGTCCCTGACAAAAATCAAGGCAGCCTTTAGTCATTTCTCTTGCTTTCCCTGAGCAGCCAAACTTCCAGTATAGCAGTAGAGAGGGAAGCAGGGAGAGTACTTCAACACTCTGCACATATTAAAGCCACAGTATCCCACCAAAGAACTATTTAAAAAAAAAGAAAAAAAATCATTCTTAGAAGGTCAGAACAGTTTCATATATTAAGCTACAATCTCTCAATTTTCAGCAATCTTCCAGCCCACAGGCCACCACTTACAGCATTTTGGGGGGTTTTCCTGAAAATGGTTTAGTCTGCTCTGAGCATTTGTTCCATATCCTCAGTTTTTTCACTGTCTGTGACCTGAGCAAGTGCCAGGCAATCCTGAAGGGAATAGCCATGATACTGTAATCCCTATGAGCAGTTTTTCTTGTGCCTACCTTACTCTTGACATCTCACTGGAACATGTACACTTGCAACACCAGCACAGAAAGTTTCTGACTCTATCTCATCACCCTCCTCTTCTTCCCCTAAAAGTGTGGGGGAATGAAGACAGGAAAGAATCTGACATCTGGCACGACATTATAGAAAACTTTTCAATTAACTGCAGGAATTGTATTCTTCCTTACTCAAAATACAAGCATAATTATTTTTGTCAGATAGGCCATCCTCTCTTTACCTCACCCTCACTTCAACAGCCCTGACAGCACACATGTCCTCTCTTTAGCAGCAGGGATCTTGTAATGAGAGCAACAGCAGAGCCAGCAAGGAAACACTGGGGCAAGGAGCCTATACCCTGGGCTTAGCCTGAGCCTCTGATTGCCCCACTGGTTACTGGGCTTCTTCACATGAGCTGCTGCTGCTGCACTTCTGGCAGGTGAAATATGCCACTGCCACACAAAATGCAAGGCTCCTCTGCACAGTGCAAAGAGCAGGCATATTGCAGAGCAATCATTGCCATTGCTGATGGAATTTCTTACAACCCAACTTAAATTACATGGGCTTAATTAAAAAAACAAAAACAAAACAAAACCCCACCAAACAAAACCCACAACAACAAAACAAAAAACCAAAACAAATCAAACAACAAAAATAATAACAAAAAAAAAGAGTCAGAAATGTCTGATACCCTCCTATTTGTAAAGAGAATCAGTTAAAAGATAAACTTGAAACTTTGGTGTGTGTGGTCATCAGCCATTAGCATATGGGGTACAGCATGTCATATGAAGGGACTTGCTTCCAGTATGAGTCTCTACCTAGTAGTTGCCACAGGAATTTGCACACATCTGAGACGTATTAAAAAAAAATCAGTCTGAGTTTATAAACCCTAATAATTTCTGAACTGATTTAATATCTTTAGTAGTAGGCTTTCCTGTATTTCTTTTACCTTTTGGAGGTCAGGTTTTAGCTCTTAGGAGGTCACATGAACCTACAGTCACTCACCATTTCATTGTTATATTTCAATTCTAGATTCACTCCCCTGGCTTTTACTAGCAGATATATGAGTCTGTGAGTGTGATCTGCCACAGTTTCTTTCCTACTGTCTGAGCACCTACACATCAGAATATAACCCCTAGGGCTGGTACATATGCCTATTTGTAAGCCTCATGGGTGGCAGTAGGATCTTTCTGCTGAAGATTTCAACCCACATAGAATATGAATTTCTCTGCCAGTATTCAGAGTGTGATTTTGTAATTACTTTCTTTACCAGTAACATTTGGCACTGAGTACAGAGAATTTTTTTTAAGTAAGCCAGATAATATTTATTCAAGTGTAGGTGTTCGGCTGAAGATTTCTAACAAGTCAATTGCTCAGATCTATCCAAATGTAAAATGTCTTCTCTGTGGCTTTTAGTACAAACTTCAAACTTTTACAGCACTGGCCCTTTAACAATGCCACTGTCTCTTATGTTGTACAGACACATCAATTTTTTTACCTACTCTCCAAGACAGATGCCTGAGAGACTGAATAACTATTCTCTTTTTTGAAGCCTAGGATATCTGGAAGCATCCCAGGCTTTTAGCAAAAAATCTTTGGGTTTTTTTTTCAGAGGTTTCAGAAGCAAAGCTATAGTGCATTGAGTACTTTGAATATGGTGTCATTTAATTTATGAGGCTACTATAAAAATCAGTTGCTGCAGATTTATCAGTGCTATTACCTGAAATCTTCATCTGTGTAAAATTTTCTTTGGCATTCTAAATGCCGTTTTCCATCTCTGAGGCTTTATTTTATTTGTGACACTGTATCAGGCCAAGTGAGTTGTTTTCCTGCTCTTTGGTTTGTTTTTTATCTCTTGCACAATGCTTGCGAAGTCTTGCTGGGGGACTCCTGGCTACTAAATTTGCTTTTTAACTGCAAATTATTGCTTTGCTGTTATAGTCCAAGTGAAAGATACACGTTAATTTTATTGTTACCCGTTGTCTACCCATTCTCCAGTCTCACTGAGGAGCTCAGTTTCTCGTACCCCATTTCATTTGTCCTCCACTAGTTACAGTGATTTTCTCTCCAAGCTTCTCAGAAGTCATTTGAAAAATTTCCCAAAGAGGCTGCTCTGGTTCCATTCTTTATTTAGTTGAGCAAATTCATTAACTTTGCTCATGTTAACAACACTTTATAAAGTTAACATACAATTTTTTTATCTTTCTCCTTTGAGATCTTGCATATTTTGCCCTTTTTCCCCTCCAAAATACTACAGATTAATTCCTCATTTAAGGATCATCACCCAAGTTTGCCACAGTGCACAACAGAACGTCTTCTGAACTGTTTCTTGATTACACTTGAATAAGGTATATCTTTCCATGGCCAGCATCCTTACTCACTGATTTTGCATATCCTCAAAAGTTGACTCTTTTTGACCTTATAAGAAGAAATCAGGGTTAAAAAACCCTTCAATATGTCCTCACCTAAGCAAGCAGTCTTTGTGAAGAGAATTCCACACAGTACCAACCCTAGCCCTTCTTTCAGCCACACCACAACAAACTGAGTACAGAGAACCCCGAGACTTACAGAAAACTCACAGGCAAAGAACAGTCTCCTCTCAAGGCACAGGAAGTTGGGGGCAGAGGGGAGACTGATGCACAGAGGAAATAAATCCTTAGAACACTCTGCCCCTTGTAAGATCATTTAGATGTTTCCTTTTTTGCTTTGATATTAGCTGCAAGTTTGTGTAGATTTTATCCTTCTTGTCCCAATTGACACCTGATCCCTGGCCACTGCCAGCACCAACTTGTCTTTACTTTTAACCTACTTACTCCCTTCACAATTCACAGAGCTTTGAAGGCTTCTGAAAAGGTACAGTGCTAACACACCATTCAGAAATAATCTGTAGCTTAATATACAGAAACATGAGGGTCATAGGGAAGTTGTAAAATTATAATGTTCACTGAGGGTGGGTGTCTTTTGTCTCTCAGGCTGTTGGACTAGACTATTATTTTATGTCTCTCCCATCTGAAATATTATATTCTAATTTTGTTATTTAGATAAGAGCTGCTTACAGCTATCTATTAGCAACTGACATTGCATATTTGTCAGACAGACAACACCTACCATAAGCCACTTTTCAATAGAGAGGAAGAACAGTGTTGCCTGAAAGAGGTGGAGGGAGTTTCACAAGCTCTGCATTTCTGCATATGCTTCCATGATGTTGCTCTCTGATCTTTTGAACAAACTCAATGTGGGGAAAACCTGAATGGCCAAAACAGACACTCTAAATAATTTTTGTGGTTTCTCAAGATGTCTCTTCATCTTTCACAAATAGTGAAATAGTGGCAATGTAAAATAGTGAAAGTGGCAAAATGCCTTGGCACAGAGAGACTTTGCAGTAGGTGGTACACATAGAACATTTACAAGAGAATGGTGCCTCATAAAAGAAAGACTTCTTTCAAGTCCTAGAGCTTTACTATGCATTATTGATAGCAATGCAAGGTGAATAACTATGTTAGTATTTCTAGGCTTAGGAATACAGGGCCACTTGGTTTCTTCTAGGCTTTTTACTTGCTTTTGAGACATAACACCACGTAGTTTGAGGAGGGAGATCCTTAAGGACTAAGAGAGGGTGATTAGATAAAGGAAACTCATCAGTTTACAATCACTTATTCCTCTGGCATTTTCTCCTTCAGGCCACAACATTCTTTAGCAGCATTCCTTCCTTCACCTTCTCCTTGTCCCCAGACAACTAATTTTTTATCTGGGGCCTTAAAACAGTCAGATCCCATGTGTGTCTTCCCCAAAACCCAGACTCTGCTAGAAGTATCATGAGTATGTCTGCTTTCTCAGGGATAATTTTTCACAGACTAACTTCTCATCTTACCTTGGCATCAGAAGACAACTGGAACACACAACTTAGGAACAAAGAGAAAAAAGTCAAGTGGTGTGACTGCCTTCCAGCTCTCTTACACCACTAACACGTTCCAAGTGAAAAAAAACAACCCATTCTTCCCTAACCATGGATCTCTAAAGGAACTGATTTCCTAAGTAAGCAAAGGCAAAATCCAGCCTCTGCATTCCCAATTAACCAAAAATTCTGGAAATTTTACCTGTTTTCTGGATTGATTTGTCTCACTTGACTTTGATCACTCACAATTGATATGAAGACTGAGTCTAAATTTCAGCTGAGGAAAGTTTTGGAGACTAAGCTCTGCACTCTCAGGGCATAGTAAATAGTCCTCTACCACTTGCATAATGTGCAGTGTTTTTGCCTTGGTTGAAAATGCTTTATCAAGATTCTTTCTCAGCAAAAGCTGTAAAGTGATGTTTCTCCGTAAACTATAAAGAAGTAGCTCTCTAAACTGTAGTAATTTACTAGACTTGGCAATGCAAGTAGGAAAACATATTCAACCACAGGGAGGTTAGGCATTATAAATATTTTCTGATCATCTCTGCTTCATAGGTTAGCTTTCTGCTAGAAGCTCTACACTCAACACAAAAGCATGTGCACCATCAGCAAGTTCAGTACCTCAGAGAAAACTGTGTATTCAAATACAATTTGCAATAACTGATTTTATATTCTATAATACACGTTCAGAATGTGAAAGATCACAAGGTAGGCTAAGTTTGCTTTTGATTACATTAGCTTCCACCTAAACTTCAATAATCAATTATTGCCCAACTCATTTCTGTGAAGCAGCCCTTGCCACATGGGAGGGCACAGCAGTCTTGCTTTGCATCTTGGTTTTCTAGTAACCATGTGGAGAGAGAATGTAACACCACTTTCCCTCACTGTCAGAGTAGCACTTACAAAGTTGTCAAACCTTAAAATGGAGCCCCTCAAAGGTTTGCCTCACTCATCATCCAAAATGCACTTATGTCCAGGTCTCGGCCAGCTCACTGGTTCCTCAACACCAGGAAGACCTTCTTGGCATTCAAAAACATTCTCCAAATTCCTCTCAAGAGAAGCTCTTCCTATATCCCTTCAGGCTTCAGCAAACCAAGTCTCAAGAGCTTGCTACAGGGTCCAATTTGGATCCTGGATCTCAACAAGCTTCTCCGCCCATTTGCATCATTTCCCCACACCACTCATCAGAAACTGCTCCCAACCTTGTCTCCCTCACCTATTCATTTTTGAAGGGGCCATCACTATGTAGTGCTTTCTTTGGACTCACTGGATATTAGAAAGAAAGAGCTTGCACTCTTAGCAATAAAGAGCTGGGCCATGAGGAGTCAGTATTTTACACATAGTAAGCTTCTCAGTCTTAGCAAAGCAAAGAAAGAAGTGGGTTTTTAAAATATTAAACTAAAGGGAGAACTATTTCCCTCTACACTTAGAGTAAAATCAACAATGTGTCATACATGACTTCCCCATTGGGCTCTTAGCTGTTTCTGAAGCCTGGCAAAATTTACACAGACAGCAGACTGCAAAACTACTTCAGGATTGGGCCAAGGTCTGCCTGCAGGTTTCCTTCAAAACAAGGCTGCAGCTCTAAAACTAAGCCTTCTAGATCAAAGCCAGAAAGATATTCGAAAACAAAGCTTTAAAGAAAAAGAAAAACAAAATACCAATGTATAAATGGTATTACTTATTAACACTAAAATTATCTCCAATATACTCAGGTAAGTATCTTGGTAATCTTTGCAAATTAGAATTCAAGATTATCTGGACATTTAAACATGGGTTTGAATTCAAGAAAGAATTTTGCTAAACCTTACATGGTCACAAGTATCTCACCAAACTCATTGTCCCTGTTTTTTTATCAGATGCAGCATTTACAGAGCCATAGTCACTGTGACAACTGAAACATACGGGAAGATGAAAGCCACTTAAAAGCACACTAAGCCAAGGCATTTTACTGCAATAAGACCAAGCAGTGTCATAACATGCAATTCCCAAAGGTCCAAAGACTTGCCTACTTCCCATTGAGAACAGACTTCAAAAACTTTGGGCTCAAAAATTTTGTGCATGACTTTGACCTTCCATGGAAGCAGAGAAGGCAGTCCCCTAGGAAAAGCCTGATTTTTGCATACATTTTCCCTATGCCTGTTCATGACCTAACCCTTGCCCTGGGCACACCTCATGTTCCAGTTGGGCAGGTGCACTGCAACCTCTGTGCACAATATGGAGAAGACCCTAAAGTGCCCCCAGATAGCCTCTGTGAAGGTATCCAACCAGCAAAAGCATTTGGGAAAATTTGCAGTGTTCAGCAATGTCTCACATCTATATCTTTCTTTCAGGCATTATTACGATTTTTACTTGGAAAAATAGAAAAACCTTGCAAATATTTTAACTGGAAAAAATGTAAGGGGAATGATTCACCTTCTTCTCTGCACAGTTCTGTGGTCTCAGGGGAGATGGGACTGAACCTCTGTGGCTTCAAGTGGAGACTGTTTCTTTGTCCAGTTCACAGCATTTACTCTCATACTCAGGTCTAACACCCACCAAAGAAGACTCAAAATCCAGTGTTACACACTGAAGTTGTATCCCTGAATGAATCACAGTGGAGAAGCACAACTTTGCAGGATCATGAAACACTGCACCCCATTCTCCACGAAGGGCTCCAGGGCAAGGTTCAAGTCCTCCTATTGAGTATTTGTATATGAGACAAAACATTTTCCTGAAGAATTTTGGGTTTTAGTCAGCTGTTTTCTGAAGGAAAGCGAAAGCACTTATAAAGCCCTTGTTGTCTGTGTAGCTTGAGCTGAGCTGTGTATGTATACGCACACACTCACAGGGGAATATATGCAGTAGCTGCAGGATTTTAAAAGTGATTTTCTCATACTTTTACATGCTGTCCACTTAAATCTAAGCAGTGCTCTTAGGTTCACTACAAACACTGGCACACATGTCCCTTGAGTGCCAATTTTTTTAAAAAAAAATTATGAGTAAAAGAAAAAAGGCTGTTCAGTGAGTAATAAAAAGAACTTTTTTTTTCATTTATGGAGGTGCAATATTAACGGCATAGTGCTTAAATCTAAGTAAAAGCATGAGCTGTCACTTCACCAAAGTCTTCAACACTTTTCAGTCATGACTTCAAATTACTACTGAAAGGTAAACCTTGTTTTACCACTGTGTCACAAAAAAAAGGCATGAAATGTTTTAAAACCCTTTATTTTGCTCAAAACAAAGGAAAAACATATTTAGCTTTAAAAAGTGTCACTTAAAATTTAATCAGATGCCATTTTCAATAATATAATAATATGCAGGAGCTTCCAGGCCTGGCAGTTATTTAGACAGCTGTCAATCAAAATGTCTCACAGCCACCCTACCGTGTCAGCCATCAGCTAACCCACACTTTCCCAGGGACGCCTTAGCATGGCATCTTTGTTCTGTTTTCAGATAAACAGATCCAATTTCTCAACAAACAGACTGCTACAGTCCTTTTGATAACAATGTAATAATTCAAAACAAATGATTCTAGGCTTTGATGATAGCACTTTTATGGGTCATGAAGAAATCCTCCCACCAACATCTGTTTGATTTTATCTACTTGAACTTTATCCTCCAGTTGAAGATTTATAAGCTGAAATCATCCCAGCCTATTAAAGTCAGGCTAATGTTAAAGCACTAACACAGAGAATGAAAGTGCATTCTGCAGTCATTCACCTTTTGAAATCCTGCCGTGAGGAAAGGATATCAAAAGTCTGAGAGATGTATGTTTAAATATGCAAGAAGTCTGTATTCTGCACAGAGCCCTGGATGACCAAGATATTAAGGAATCTAACTGTTGCCCTACTGTGGGGGCAAATTATTTACAGAACTATTATTTAGAAAGACAACATGAAAAATACAGATGTTGCTTACACTGAAAGAGTGTTTTCTTAGCAAAAACCATTATGGGTGATGGAAATTCACTCCAGATTTGTTCCCACTTCTCTTCTTATTTTCTGCATACACTGTAAATAAAAACCATGACAGCAGACTTATTAGAGCCATTTGTAACTTATTAACTAGATGGCACAATTTAGTCAGGATGCTTTTTAATTTAAAATTTTAAAAAAAGAAAAAAAAAAGACAAGACATTTCATGAAGAGTCTGATCAAACATGTGAAAAGAAAGAGTATTTCACATTGCTACCTGAAAACAACTTTTTGTGAAAGCCAGCAAAAAGAATTATTATCAGTGTTGTCTCAGTTGCAGAACTTTTCCAAGAAAACAATTACTCTTCCTATGAGTGTTGACACTTCTACAAACAGTGGTAATTTAGCAGTTGTTTTCTGGAACATTGTCTAGGAATAGATTTGTTCAGTGTGTTCCAGATGACACTTTTTTTAACCTAAAAATACAGCTGCAATTACAGTATGTCGCATAGAATGTCGCATAGTATGTCGCATAAATGCATACTAAACCTTTAATAACAATTAGTTATTAGATACTCCAAGAGGAAAAAATATGTGCTGCTATACCTCACGTAACATCACTTGGAAACAATATATTAACATGTTAGTATTTGGTGGTGTGTGCCTTAAAAGCTTAACCTTGTGTCTTCCAATATATTTATATATTTACACACCGCTACGTGACTGTCAAACCCTCTTTGTATGAAGGAACTCAAACTTACTTCACACACGGTAAAAATATTTTACTACAGTAGGAAGAGATGACACTGTAGATTAAAGGATGCCCTTATCACTGTTAATGTATACAGTACCACTGTAAATTGCACTGACTCAGTTCTAAAGAAACCATTTGGCCACTTTTCCACCAGTCTCAGACAGCAAGGTATGCACACACTGAACTGCATTTTGTGCAAAGGAAAAGAAAACCTGCTTAAACACTAAGTGCTTAGAAGCCCTATCACAAAGTTTACTGAGCCATAGTGTAAAGAGTAAGGGAGATGTTGGAACTGTAAAGGAGGTATCCCTGGGAGGAGCCAAGCACTCCTCAGGAGAGGTTGCTTCACCTTCCATGGCCAGGATATGCCAGGCAGAGACCATGGCTGTGGTCTCAGGGTGGGAGTCCAGCCAAGCTTGCTGCAAGAACCTTTGATTTCTCAGACATGTCCCTTCCCAGCCCCTTTCTCTTCCCCAGGCGCTGAGAGGCAGCTGAACTGCCACTGCCAGAGGAGAGATGCACAATGCACCCTTGCCACCAGGGAGAGGCTCCCCGCTACAGTTGGAGTAAGCAGTGGAGAGGTGATGCTCTGCCCACTCCAGGGATTCCTCCAGGCAGTTATTTTTGTGAACTGGCAGACATCCCCCTTCTGAACAAGCAACAGTCCAAGTTTTGCACTGTTTTTTGGGAGTATTTTGCAGAGAGAGGGGGCAAGGAAGAGGCAGGGGGATTGTTCTTTTTCTTACAGGAGGAACAGCTCAGACAGGCATTCTTGAAGCTCAAGTGGCAACATAAAGGAGCATAACAAGAGGGAGACTGAAAATCCTGCATACCTTCCCTTTGACTGTCTGTTGTATGACATTTACCAGATGAGTATATGTAAAGTACCCTGTAATTAAGTTCATCTGATCATAATTCTAGAAAACTTCAAAAACTATGTCAAAACTCAGAAGCCAGAAAAAATTGTGTTTATTCTAAGTAGATGAGCATGTTGCTCAAGGATAAATTACACTTATTTAGCATAAATCAAGCCAAATTATTCGGTAGGGTTGTGGAACTGCACTTCAGATATGACCTGCCCTTTGCTTTACTGTTTGGAGACCCTTCTCATTTCCAACTCACAGCACATGCCCATGTCCCTGACCTGCCCCTGCTTGCTCCTGCAGCACCAACCAGACCTACAGCCTGAGAGAGGAAGAAATTTGAAGTGGAAAGCCCTGCAAGACATAAGGACTGGTGAAAATACAAAACTCCATTTGAACTTGGCATTTCTGCTCAGGCATTTCATAGCTCTTGTCTCATGTAGGAACCAAACTCTGCAAATACATCATGGCCACATCTTGCCATATCATTTCTATACATGATGACTGCTGCAATGTTAACAAGACACCTGCCCCTGCCCTGTAGTCAGGGTGAAAAAGATGTTTATTGGGGGGAATATATTTAGACACCAATATCTCCCCACAGCAGTATGTCCAAAAATAGCAAACTCTAAAAGCTGTACACTAATCTCATGAAGAGGACTAAAACTAAAAAACAACAACAACAACAAAATACCATAAAAGACCAAACAAAAAACCTGAACAAAAAACTAAGTATCTGACAGTGCTTATCTGACAATGAATTAGATCATGTGTTTCCTTCTTTCTTTTTCTTTTTTTCAAACCCGTATAATTGTTAACTTATTGCTAGATACCAAAATATTTTAAAAGCCCTTGAGAAGAAATGCTGCTGTGGAAGAAGAGCTGCAGGCTACATACCACACTCCAAGCTGAATTCATCTTTATTAGCCGACTAGTCTGAGTTAAACACTCTTGAGAAAAACAGATATATTCATCTCCATTTTCTCCCTTCATGGAAAGGATTTTCTGAACAAATGCCATGTGCTTCCTGAAAAACAACATAATCATAATTTAATGCTGAATAGGTTTGTAGCAATTCAACAGCCTAACAACATAATTTTAGCAAATGGGTGAGTTAAAGGCATGAGCATACAGGTGTTGCCCTCAAAGCAGCGTATGCAGGTGTAGAATGGAGCAGCAGCACCAGCAGCTGTACCCCAAGAGAGTGGAGAACTTTTCTTTGAGAATACTGTCTCCCCTCAGCCAACTTGATGTGCAAATGTCTCTGTCTCTCACTTTCCTGTATCTGTAAAGCAGAGACTGTGAAGTTTTCCCTCTCAACAGGCCACCCCCAAATCTGCAGACTAATCATTCTTGATTAAGGGACAGATCCTGCTAACAAGCAACGTGAAAGATGCATAAATGTTTTATTTATTTTTATATTTTGTATTTGAAATACAGCATGCCTTGGGAAGAACAGTTTGCCAGTAAGCATAAAAATACCATTAATATGTTCAGATTGTCATATCCAAAATCTGAAACTGAATCTATCATCAGCTGTGCTAGCACTGTATTTTCTGCCAAGTTGCCACGGGTTACAGAAATGCATGATGACAGCAATAAATAACTTTAATGACTGCTGATAATATCATGAAAAGAGCTCTGTGATACACTGACATCATTAAGGGGTTTACTAGATATTATTAAGTGTTGTATCCTGCCTCAGCTTGTCAGCTAATCACAGCAAATTGCTTGTGCATACACATTTTTTATCCATCTGCATATATATGTAAAACTAAAAATTATAGACTATTTACTACATAATTTATTCAACTTATTTTCACTTGAACTAACCTAAAATAGAAGTATGCCAGTTACATAACTGGCATGTATCTGACATGTAGCTGGATATATCTTTGGATTCTGTACAAACAAAAGATCTCTTTAAACAAAACTGATTATCCCCACAACCTCTCAAGCAGTAGTGTGATCTAGCACTACACACTGGAGCCTATTTGTCACCTGTATTTGCCATTTTTCAATGCTTTTGTATTTGGCCTTCCTGGAAGTTTATTGGTGTGACAATCACAGCAAATAAGTCTTTCTGGGAACACCAGAAATACAGCGACAAGATATTTTCACAAACACCTGCAGTAAGAACAGTTTCGTAATGAAATTACCTTCAAATAAAATAAAACAGAGGTTGGATGACATCGATGTTTCTGCTTAAGTTAGAAAATATTGAATACTTTACGTTGTATCTTGATGTGTCTTCCTCTCATCACTCTGGGACTACTGTTATCAGGAACAAAAATTAAAAAAAAACCCTTTAAGCTACTACTGCTGACACCATATAGTCCTAAAACACAGACTTTACCAAAAGAAGTTAAACAGCATATATTCTTTTCATATACCCTCTCATTTCCTTAAAGAAGAAAATACTCCTGATTTTTGTGTTTTAAAACAACCCTTAAAGAAGGGAAAGATCACTATTTGCAGATGCAATATCCTCACATTCACAATCCACATTAAATGTATTCTTAAATGGCAAAAGTAAGATTTTTAAAACCATGTTTTAAATCATGTACATGTGTCAGAAATACAAATATGATAAGATCCCTTTAAGAAGTGACATTTAGCAATACCTATTTACATGGAAAGTCTTTGGGAAGGTGACATAAAGGCTTGCAGATGCACAACAGATCAGGCACTTACATCTGCTTCTACAACTCACATGTCACCGTTTTCCATCCACCATTTGATTTGCACATCGACAAGGTTACACCAAGATGGGTCATACATCATAGAATGCATTTGCCTGTCAATTTGCCTGTTCTTTCTCCTCCTTAAGCAACCATTCCCCGTGGGTTATGTATCCCACAGCATTTAGGTATAAGCCAAGGGTTTATTTCCTAGCAACTTCCATTTCTGAAGTGACATTATGATCAAGATTTATATGTTACAGGCATACTTGTAGGTATGATCACTAGCTGTATTTAGTTTAAGGGACAAGATTTGCCACCTGTGAAAACTCAGAAGGAAAATATAATGTAATTAACAAACATTCAAAATCCTAACCTGAACATAGGGGCACAGCATTCTGCATTCACTTTTACTCTTTTTTTTTTAATCCTTTAAATGGCCTGAAGGAACATGGTCTAGAAACTCTGACAAAGTTGTAGGAATAGATTTTTTTTTGCATTTTACTCTATGCAAGTTGTTGCACTCACATAGCAAAAAATCAAATGCCCCGAAGAGGCCTAGCTTTGTTCCGAAAAAAATCCCAAAGATGACATGGTTTATTATAGTGTTGTCAGTGGTCCTAAGAGAAGTTAAAGAATGAAAAAAGAAAGAGGAAAAGAGAAAATCATTATGGCTGATTATGTTGTCTCAATAACAAGTATCTATTAAAAGAACCTGAACTTCCATGCTGTTTCTGATAAACCTTCCAGTACATGACGAAAGGATTTACAGCTACCAAGATTATGAGGTGGCAGGAGTCAGATCCATTTCTGCACCTCTTCTTAAGGGTCACTTAATGTGGAGGAAGAAAAGCTTGTGGGACCTGTTCTCAGGCTAAGAACATCCAACTGAATTAAAACAAAACTAAGTTCACTAATAAGTATCATCCCTGCTAGGAAATCTAAATGAGCTTTTCTTAGCAGTGAGCCTTTTGTTTCCCTCCGGTGAAAGCGTTTGGGGAGTCATAAAATGCATCCGATTCTCAAACAAGACCATAACCTGCTAAATGTCATCTCTGCCCTCCTTTTTTCAAAGCGCTCTGAATTTGTGTGAGCAGCAGCACACAGAAATTGGTTAGTGTTGGCAAACAGTGTGACAACTGCAACACAAACCCAAGAGGGGAAAATAAACAACCCTTCAGTCATCCCAATCATTGGAGCCATGTGGGTATTTAACATGCTATGGGTTCCTCGGGTCTTGGAGAACATAAATTAGAGCAATAAGTGATACAATTAATGAATTTCAACAGTCAGATACAAGCACAAGTAATGTATCCAGGAATAAATCAGACAGTTGTTAAACAAAAAAGCCCTGTTGCTTTGGGCTATCCTGGATTCCCAGGCTCTCCTTGGATCCACTCATGAAACAAAATCACTTTCCAGACAAGAAAAAACCCTGTAAATATATAGGGATGAAATTTCCTCCCAGACTCTTTTTATTCAACGCACCTGTTTCCCAGATCTACCTTTCCCCCCGAATGTCTCCTATTTCTAGGACCAGAGAGACTAATTTTCTCCTTGTCTGGCTTCACGCAATGTCTCCCAACTCTAGCTTCTGTTCAAGAAAGAAAGAATTTGTCTGTCTAAACACCTGATCCTGGATGTCTGCATTTTTAGGCATGGTATCTCCCTTCCAAAGGCTGAACGATGTCTCTTCCAAAATCTATTTCAGTAATTTGGGATGAGTGAATGAAGTAATCTGTGCCATAAAAATCATGCCAGGTGATTCCATCAGAAGTTTAAAAATTCCCAAATATTATAATACATAAAGAAAAAAATGCCCATAAATAATCTGTAAATCGTATAATTTTGGTAACTTCTATCTACAGCTTCATTTTCTACAACAATGCATTTTAAGACAAGTTCTCTCCAATGTGCATATCTGCCCTGCAGATAAATATTTGCTCTGTTTAGCAGTTGAGTGCTTGGCCCAGATTGTCAAGGGTGAAAAAATTACCAAAGCAATAAAATCAGATTACTGCAGTTTTAAAGACTTAATGAGTGTGAACAGGAAAATGTGGGGCAGAAACCTCTTTTGAAAAATGAATTAATTCAAGACACTGTTTTGGAATTAATTTCTCTCCTGCCAATTTTATGTCAAAGTTATAACATTTTGGGTAAGAGCCCAAAACATAAAGAGAGTGACTTATCAAATTCTGAACTTTAACAATCTGGTTTCCTTTGTTTGAAAACTTAGAGCATTAGTAAAAACAAAATTGTGAACTATCAGCATGCATTTTACACATTTTAAGAAAAGCAGATATAGTTAAAAGAATTCAAGTCCATTTGTTCTCAGCCTTAGGGAATTTCCCTAAAATTACACATTTTTCTTTTCCTGTCAGGTGTTCTGGCCAACCAGAGAACAGACTAAAGCAAAGTGTAAATATCTGAGACAAGGAAGATGCTGCTATGTCACAACATACATGTATTTAAATACTTAGATCAGCCCAGATTTTACAGAATCTTTTACAGAATTTTATGGACAATCCTGCTCTTTAGCCTTTCTGGAAACTCAATCAATAAGGAGACTAGAGAATAGGACATCCATAAAGTGTCACTAAAAATACATCACAAACTGACTCAAACAGAGTGATCTGAAGTTTTGCATCTGGTTAAATCAAAATCCCTGGGACATCCTGATTTCCTCTTTGGATTTAAAGGCAGAGAATTACAGCTCTTTTCTCTTTCTTTCTACCCCCTTGCACCCTTGGGAAGGTGTCAGCCAATGACTCCCCTGCCTGAGTCTGTGCTTGGGGCAATGATGGGGCATGGAGGGCCCATGGGAGCCTCTTTGCACTCAGAGCTGTAAGGGACAAGGTGTGCTGGGCCCACGGACAGGCAGCTTTTGAGGGGCATTTTGAGAGCCTCCCTCTGGTGCACATAGCTTGTAAAGAGGTGAAAATTATCCATATGCTTTGCACCACATGGGAGGAGAGCTGATCACTGCTGGACTCTGAAAAGCAGTCAGAAGGTTTCTCAGGGCAAAGGGCAGAGGGGTTACCTGAGGATGTTGTGTATATGAGCTTTCTACCACACTAGTACAGATTCCAGACCTAAATATAGGTCCTGGCCATTGCCAGCCTAATTCAGTAACCTGAACCCCGAGGGGCAGCTCCTATGGCCAGCACCCTTCCTGCTGCTCCCTAACGTGTGTTAACCAGATCCTTATAGAGGTCCTGCTGCTGGGACTCCCAGTCCAGCACCCTCCTGACGGCTGGTGACGCTCTTACAACATCTCTCTGCAGCCACTGTGCAGGTGGTGAGCTGGAGCAGAGATTGCCTTGCACAGTGGCCTGTTCCCTCAGGGACATGTCTCACTCAGCAGGAATACTGCAGAGCAGTCTTCAGGCTGCTTGAACCTCAACCAGACAGAACTACAAATCACACCCCCTGATCCACATCATCCTGCCCACAGCAGTGCCGACTCCACACCTCCAAAACTGCCCTGAAATTTGCTATGAAAAATCCAAATTTTACACAGATCTCAGTGAAAACTGGATCCTCACTGATAGGTGGAAGACAGAAATCTGGAGAAGAATTAAAGCTGTCAAGAACAAAATAGTACACAGCAAAAATTTCTCCTTCAGATTCTAAGGAGATATTCACAAAGCATTTGCTTGCCTCATTTATCTTGATAATGCTTTACTTAGTGAGGCTGAGGTGTTGGCTGTCACTACACCTTCTTCCCCAACCTCCTCAGCACAGATCCAGTTCCTTGGTTTTCCAAGCTTATAATCTGTGATGCAGATAAAGTAGTCAAGCTAGGAAATGAACCTGGAAAAAAAATCAGATGACTGTGAAAAATAAGTATAGAAACAAATAAAAATTATGGAGGAAATTAAAGTGTGAGAGCTCAGTGAAAAACAATCAATCAATTCCAGACACTGATGTGCCATAAGCAGAGGCTCCAGTAAAGACTGAAGACAACTCTGATTTTTAGTAAGTAGACAGGCTCCAGAACAGCCCAGCTTTTGGAATGCATTATATATACAAGGGTCTTATGAAAACCAAGTTGAGTTCTTCCACATTCTTGGTATGCAACTCTGCACCCTTCCCTTTTTGACTCTTGACATTTTGGGTGATGGCAATCTGGAATAATAACTGGTCCTCATCCAGGAGTTCTCCCAGTTCTGTTACAAAATATAGTATCAACACATGGTTTCCTCAGATACTCCTAGCCATGAAGCTACACCCCAGATACTTCCCAGCTACCCAACACCCCTCTTCAAAAACAAAGTAACATACGAAAGCTACCATTCTCCAAATGATGGCCAAAGCTCTCTGGAGTGATCTGATTTTTTTAAGCATCATTAAAATGCTACACAAAATTGAGGTAAAAATTATAAAATTCAAATATTTCAGCACCACAGACTTGTTTGTCCATATTGAGTATTGTATATTGCATATAAAAATGCATCCAAATTAATATTTCATATAACAATCATAAGCAACATAAATAAAAGGATGTTAGAAAGGTAAGAAAATCAACGTTGTGAATTAAACTTATATATGTATTTTATCTTTAGAAAGGAAAACTACCTTTATACTATAGGCCTTGATATCTTTGAAGAATTACTCCCAGTACTGCCTTAGGAAGAATATCAGGGAAGCACATTTTTCTGCATAGATGAATTGCTTCTCTGCATATTTTCCTTAAGATTCTGGAGCTCTTGGATTATGTTTTGTAAATCAGTTAGCTTCCTAGCCAGAGATTAAGGTAAATTCTGCTAAGGACTAGAAGTTGACTTAGAGCATTAAGAAGGATTAATGTTTAGCTGTGGTGAAGCTGAAGTACTAGGTTAGCATGTTTACGCAGTGCTGTAGATCACAATTAATCCAAAATTAGTATAAAAGATCAACAGCAACTGCTCTTGCATGCCAGCTTGGCTTAGTCCTAAAATCAAGACTTACTTTGGGGGCAATCTGTGTGCAAAGTTGCTGTGCATGTGCCCTAATAGGTTTAAAGCTTTCAGAGGAATCCATGCATTTTAAATGTTTAGCTTCTTTGCCCTCTGCTTTGAGAAAATAAATGTAGAAGTCAGTACTTGAGATGTTTCTGCTTTCTATCTGTGTCACAGATCTGTCAGAATAGATTGGTGCTAGCAATGAACAAAGGCAAATACAATTTCCTGCGTTATAAAGAAGAGGTTTTTAAAATATGTGCTTTCATTCATCATTAGATATTAATAAAAATAACAGATTTTCTGGCTGAAAATGTTCATTTTGTATAGCAAAAATAGATAGAGGTACACATGATGTCCAGATATATTAATCTATATAGACATGGGCATATATAGTTTTGAAAAACATATCTCTCAGTGCTCTAACCATAGAAAGTGTATAGTAATATATTTAAAGATGGAACTAGAAGATGATCTTAAGTGACATGTAACAACATTGTTTAAGAGAGAGAGGTGAGGGTGTGGGGTCCCCTCTACTTCAAAGTCAGTTTAAATGATGATCTCTAGCTCTCTCCAAACCTGAAAACATTTTTATGGTCTTCAAAACAGGAGCCGTGTTGCAACACGCAGCGTGTAACCCAGCTCCAACTGCTGGCCCATCACAGCTTGAGCCTGGCATGGCTGGGCCAGTCAAACCCTGTGCCCTGGCACATCTGCCCTCCTCAGCCTCAGGAAAGGAGGGCTGGGAAGGCCAGGAAGGAAGTCTGGAAGGGAGCCCATAGCTCCAGCATATGACCTTCCACACCTCTGAGATCACGCAGAAGAGAGCAGCACGTGCTGCTGGGGTCTTAAAGGCAGGATGCATAAGGAGGCTGCCCTGGTGGCAACCATCATCAGACAGGGTGGTCCTATGGTTGTGGAGCCAGTAAGTCCATCAGCAGGGGCTTAATTGCCCTTAAAGCAGAAAACAGGTGCCAGACTAAGAGATTTTTCTGACCTGCAAACATGAAATTAAACAGGTGAAAATAAAAACAAGTCCATTGTGTAGAACAGAAGCCCCACTCTATGAGTCAGGTTATAAGTGCCTTGGATCTTTTTGGGGAGGATCCACTGTAGGTGCCTGGGGCCTTTTGTGGCTTCTTTATTTCTTTTTGGGCAGAACCTTTTCAGTCTCATCCAGAAATACATTTTTTTGCTTATAATGTTGTATTAATTTAGTACAATCAGTACTAATTCCAAAACTCATAGCTGAACTTGGTTACTAATTAATGATTTCTAAATCTTTTATTTTTATACCAATGAAAAACCAGAAACAGACATTCTGAGTATCACTTTCATAACACTGAAATACACTGAAACTGAAGGAGCAGTGTTGCATCAGGAAAGACTATACACATACCATACACATCCAACAGCGCAGAAAATGCTGATGCCAAACCAAATTAGTTGAGAAATTTCAATCGAATTTCCCTGTGCATTTCATAGATGCAACAAACATTCTTGATGGGGTGTGCCCAGCAGTGAGGGGTATTTGCAGAGCTGTTTGCTAAGCAAGTTTTTCAGTTTCTGGGTGCTAAACTTACAAGACAATTCATTGCTTCCAGTGTCAACAGAATACTGAGAAATGGTAACATCTGTGCATATATCTAGCTAACCACATTCAAGCTGTGATGGTGATGACATTTGTGAAACTTGATTAAACTTTTCTTTAATCCCATTCTTTATTTTAGAAACACACACGCGAACAATTTCATATCCAAGTTTTAAAGGAAACTCTAAGCTGATGCAATGCGGCCTCATGCAAGAAATTTGAAAATTCCCTTTCTGAAGTCTGTCTCCAAGAGACACACAGAGCTTCCTGTTTATGGGACTGTTCATGCCCACAAGCTATGTATTAAACAGAAAGAAAATAAAAAGGTGAAGTGAAAACATAACTCAGGCAAATTCACTAAAAATTCATATCAGCTCACTATGGGCTTGTGCTAGGATTTTCTCTTTGATTCTGGGAGGGTTTTCTTTACTAAAACACCCATTATCTACCGTGAGGAGATTTTGACCTACCACATTAATCAGGCCCTCTTCAAATTTTCCGTTGCAAATTTGTGAAGAGGCTCTATAGATGATTTTTGTATGATGACCTCATTCTTCTGCGCTACCTTCAGCCTCAAACCAAGAGGAGAAACTGCCCAAATACACTTGCACACCAAACACAGGTTAAGAAAAAAACTTCAGGATTCCTTCTTATAATCAGGGAAGCTCGGTTCAGGTACATCACCTAATTTTCGAAGAGCTCCTGCTTTACCCAGTTTTACAGCTGGGTAAATGAGGCAAGCAGAAGTCAGGTAATGTGCCTAAGGTCACACACAGACAGGAGTTTGGAGTGCCTGGCATGTCACTGGGTCACA
Source organism: Cisticola juncidis (assembly GCA_013400215.1). Lineage (NCBI taxonomy): Eukaryota > Metazoa > Chordata > Aves > Passeriformes > Cisticolidae > Cisticola > Cisticola juncidis. The sequence goes on along the minus strand of VXBR01002239.1, from coordinate 366,013 downwards.
AGCCCTTATGCCACAAACAACATTGCCTGTTTATTGTGTCCTCACCATAAGTTTCAGGAGCTACAGGTTTCCTGAACAAAGACAGGTTACATCAACTGGCCTGCAAAGCTTTGTGAAGCTCTTATAAACAGAGGCTACAAGCAAAATAAATCTGGTGTACAAGATTTTTGCAGCAAGCAATGCCATCTTTCCAAAGGTGCTTCCTTAGACAAAATGAGGCAGATACGCACACATTAGTCAACTCTACCCTATGGTCCTAGTGCCTCCAAGCAATGAGGTCAGATTTTTTTTATTTTGCTGATAAAGCAAAAAAAATCCACTAGGACCCATCTGGATATTAACTAGCCTGCATATTGAAGAGCACATTTTGATTCATAATAAAAGACAACCCTCATCTGAAAAAGTTAAGTCTTCATTTCAAGTGTTTTTCACTTGTTTTGTTACTCTGTATCAGAGCTACACATCCCAATTAAAAGAGAACTACTGTTTTGTGGTTAAAAAGTAAACATGCTTTTCTACAGATCAAAGCCATGGTGGCAGAACACACAGTGGAACACACCAGCTCAGAAAGAAAGGGTTACTAAACCCTGCTTTCAAGTATGAATGATTGATATGCAAATATGGTTTATGGTAATGCTTGTGAATCTGCTTTTCTGGCAGCCCAGAGTTTCCACACGCATTCCTCTCACAGATCAGGGCTATGTAAGGAGGCTTTGGGGGCACATGTGCACATTCAGAGACCCAGTTTGCTGTGGAAGCCTTCCAGAAAGCCAGTAGCTGCTTGCACCATAAAACCGAACACATATTTTAAAATTCTCAGAATAAACAGAAGCAAATAGTATATCAAATGCCTCTGGTTCTATACAGCAAGAGTACTGCCAAACCCCAAGTATTCAGGATAAATCATGAGTGGGAACCTCATTTCATGAAAGAGACTTTTAAAGAAATCACAAGGTAGGAGCATAACTTGGTCTCTTTTACAGTAACTTTTGAAGGCACAGTTTTGAAAAGATTCATTAACTCACATTTTAACTGGGTTTTTTCCTGAAATACTCTGGCACATGTCTATTTTACACAATGAAGCTGTGACTCAACCCTTGCTATTTACCTCTAAGAGCTGGGCTTTTTCTGAAAACAAACAAACAAAACACCTATGAAACAGCTTAAATTTTCAAAAAAACCATCAGTGAACCACCAGCAGAAAGGCACTAGGGAACATAGAACTCTCATGATGTCTGCAATAAAACTTCTCCAGCTAGTCAAACTGTGTTAAGAAACTCCACTTCTCCCAACAAGAAAGCACACAAACTCTAATTTCCAAAATAGTTACCTCCTCCAGTAAGTGTTCTGTGACACAGCAGAGCAAACCCAACTGTTTCCCATTAGGCAACTGTGTAGCACAGCTTTTCTGCACACACACTCACAGCCGTAACTCATCGCTAGCATTTGTGTGCACATAAATTCAGGCAAAATAGAAGGGTGGAGAAAAAAAAAGACAAATCAATAAGCCATGAAACCTTAAAAATGCTTACAGTACCTCCAAGCTCCAAGGCAGCACTCACAGTGGAGGCTTCTCTGAGGCAGAGAGCCCAGCACCCTGCTCTTTATGGGCAATATGTGGACCTGGACTCAATATCTACATTTAAAAAGACAGAGGAATGAAAGTAAAACCCATCAGCTTTTATCCAGGTAATCCAAGAAACCACTTCCTTTTTATTTTTTAATGAACTGCTTTAAAAGACAATCCACCAATAAAGTTGTGTGCCTCGATCTCTCCTTAACCAACTGCAAGACAACCAAAACTTATCAAATCACACTTATGTATCACAAGCACTAGTGACTCATACATGTGTTTGGAGCAAATGTAAATATTCCACTCTCTCAATGAGCAAAGCTCTTAAGTGTAGGCTTAATTTTATCTCTCCTCAATAAATCATTTTTAAGCAAATACCTAAATATAAGCCCACATGGTACTACTCCCATAAATGCTAGTAGGACTTAAACCTGTGCTTAAAATTAAACATGTACTTACGTGCTTTACTGAACCTGACCAGGAGACACTACAATAGTGTGAGTGGTAAAATCTCTCAGACAGATTGCTTACAGGACCCTGTACATGCTCTGTCATTCACAGAATGAAACACCAGAGGATCTGAGTCATTGGGGTGGATACACTCACAGGTCTAGGAGATGACACCTTCTTCCTTTTCTACTGCAACATAAAGAGAGCTGCCATATAATGAGGCTACAGAAACCCAACAGATTTGCTGAGGTCAAATAGGCTTTTCTGAAGCCATCCTTCACTGAGGCTAATGCATGTACAGGGAAGTAGCACTAAGAAACTCACTGATGGTGCTCAGCCTCAGTTGATAAGCTGCCTGATGCTCCTCTAATTTAGGCCATAGAGAGTGACCTGTGGAAGTTGGAGCTTGCCCACAACTCCCCTTTATTACCCCTGCCCTCACCAGGAGAGAGCCCACCAGGGACCAGGAAATGAGGCTGCCCAGCATTTCCAGTGGCCTCTGTGAGAGGAGGCCAGAGGTTACCCTAAACTGGACATTGCCTGTTCCAGTACAGAGGGGAGGTATCTCACTGTCCAACTCTGCATCCAGCTCTATTTTAACTGGCAATAAATTAAATTTTCCCACATCAAGCCTGTTTTGCTCATGATGGTAACTAAGTGACCCTCCTGTGTTATCTAACCCATGAGATTTTCCATCCTTTTTCTACGTGGTGCCACTGAGAAATAGAGCAGCTGTGTGGGCATCTGGTAGCCAGCCAAAGTCAATTTACCACTGAGCCTGAGATCCCAAAATGTCAAGATGGTCCACTTTGGTCTGAATCATCTTTTTTTCCTGCAAGTGAGATGAAAGAAGTGATTCATACATACCTGAACATACAAAAACATAACCTATATAATGAATGTATAGTATTAATGTGAAAGAGCATAATAAAATTACTTCATACATACATAATAGTTCTATTACATACATAATAAAAGTTCTATTAATTGTTGAATATCTCATGATTATTTTTATGAAATAAAATAATATTTCCTTATGTACAAAATACAGATTGTCAAAGAATGACAAAGACAAAATTGGGAAATAAAACCGCATGGATTTTTTAAAAAGCACAGCAAAACTACTAGCTACACATTAACTTCAGATGCCTTCTCCCAAAAGGTTATTTTTACGCTAATTTTAGAAGCTGCTCAATTCACAGAGAGCCACAGCTATGACCAAACTCTACTATACCATACTTAAACAGCCGCTGTGATACATATGCACATCCAGCCTAGTTCTCATGGAATGCATCTGTGTTAACACACAGACGTATGGGATTATGAGATTATTGAGATTAGGTGCCTTTGCAGAAGACCAATTTGGCAGGCCTAATTGCAGGAATAGGGGTCCTTAATCAAAGGATCCAGTACTTTAGGTGAGTCACACTACCGTGGACACACTCATACAAGCTCTTCCATGACTGTGGGTCCCAGTGCCCAGTTCAGCCTCACAGATGTGGTCAGCAGTAAAAAATATCCTAGGAAATACCCATTTACAGTTAAAATCCTCTGAATGACTTGCCAATTTTATCAGTCTGTCAGAGAGAGTCAGAGCAAAAATAAGAAGAATCTTAGAAAAGATACAAAGACATTCTCCTGAATTCTGCAGCACAAACTTCATGTACTGCTGGAATGGCTCCTGGGTTGCCTAAACACATCATGGTGGGCCCAGGGAAATCTGCTACTTAACAGATTTACCTCACGTTTATATGATTGTTTCATATTTAATATTCAGCAAGTGTAAATTTGCACTTCAGGTTCTGTGTTTCCAAATATACATATTTACAAACACACCATAATAAGATTAGGAAGTCAGTCTGCAAAGATCCATGAAAATTTTGCACTGAAATATAAACAGGCAGTTTGAATTTTTCTGGCCAGCCTCTTATTAGCAGATAAATTAAACAGTTATACCACTGTGTTTTAGGTGGCTGATTCGATTACAACATAACGTTCTTCAGAAAGTCCATTCTTTTCTGCTGAAATACAACCCAAGTAAAATATTTTAAGATAATAAATATAAATTTTAATATCAATTTCTTAAGAAAGACATAAGACTTTTTTTATAACTAAAACAAGAATATCAATAACTCCATCACACCTCGGAATTCCTTTCTCAGTAAAAACAAAAACCCAACCAACCAACACAAAACAAAACAAAAAAACCCACACAACTAGCCACAGAGCTGTTTTTAAATTTCCTAAGAGCTGTATAGACCACAGATTTCCATGACAATACTATTAAAACATATCTTGGTCAAGAGTTCGGAGCATCAGACAGCACAGGGGCCAAATCAGGGCACAGACACCTTTGAAGTGACCAAGCATTTCAGTGACCTTTAGAACTTGTAGGAATCAGTAGTGGGAAGCATCCCCAGTGCCCCTTCAAGACACAGATATAGTCAGAGCTGGGATCTTCTTGAGTCAAGATTACCTGGATTCAAGGGGCAAGACAGTCAATACTCTCAGGAAGCAGTGACTCTTTGCCATTACCAGGTTTTGATGGATGAACTTCAGCATCCAACTGAGAAAAAAGGTATACAGCACAGCAGCACCCTCATTTGTACAATGACTTATTATATCACAGATTTTCTAGTTACTAGAAAAAAAAGCATTCTAAAGGAAAACAGAGGAAAACTGGGCAGTACATCTGATCCAAGGCAGATTCTTTCCTCCCAGGGAGAAGGCCAAATTAAAAGGTTAATAACAGAATTATCATGCCTCTCCAGTGGGTAGGTTTTTAGAACAGAGGGGAGGCTTTGAGTCTTTGGCTCAGCTGCTCACACAGAATTGGAAGCCACAGCCATCAGACCAAGAGCAGAAGAAAGTGGGCACTGGATGCTCTTCTATACGGAGGACCTCAGACAAAGAAGTCCTACATCCAGACGAAGGGCCCTCAATGCTAAAAGATAAACAAGATGACAGCCATGGGTTGCCCTGCCCAGCTACATAAATTTCAGCCTTTCTCTCTCATGTTTATCTGTGACTCCAGACCTCAGGTCCACAGCATGTTCCCACCTGACGCCAGAGCCCAATAAGTATCTAAGTGGAAGTTCTTAAATAATCCTACTACCCCCAGGTTTCCTCGGGTAGCTTATTTCCAGTTCCAGTTTTGGTCAATGTCTTTTGCATATGCAAATCCTCAAAACCACAGGTGAACTTCATGAGACTGAGCAACTGTTTTATATTTGGCAAAACAGCTCATGTCTATGCTGATCCAAAAGTTATTTGTTACCAATGACCAGTAAAAATCAGTCTTTCCCCAATCAAAAAAATCATACCTCAAAATGCCCTTTGCAGCATAAGCACTACTGGTTGAATCCATGAGGTCTAAGGCACCAGCCTGGCCTTGAGAATAAGCCAAAAGACCTAGCACTTCTCAAAACAATTGTTTTTCCAGTCTAAAAAATGCTTCTGAATATTTTTTGAGTACATGGCTTGTCTCACTGTTTTTCCTGCTGAATAACCTGTGATTTTGCCAGCAATTTAAAATGTGCAAACCACTTGGCTTTGTTGTTGACATAACTCACAGACTGAGTAACGCAGAGGAAAACAGCCTCAGTCCACAAGTTGTTTGGCATCTGAAACTTGCAATAATTTTTGACACATGTAGTTTTCCTAATTCAAGCAGAGATTTGGCCTGATGTTGCATAATCAATCTCTTATGAAACATTTACCTTACTACATAGGCATTTTTGTTTTAGTTGCCAAAATGCAAATTTTCTGAAGATCTTCACCATATTAGTGACCATTTAGCTATGTTTACCAGTGAGATTCTTCCAAGATGAGGGAAGCCAACAATCTTGAATTAGGACTGTAGAAATGAGATCATACCACATATTAATTTACTGCATACGGCTGCTCTGCAGTTTGCCATGAAGCATTTTTGAGGATTTCAGTGTAAATCATCTCTATAAAATTCTATTGCTCTGTATAATGTGTGCCTTCTCATATATTTGCTAAATTTTACAAAAAACTCTAAGAAGAGATTCTTCTTACAGCTGGTTCATGCCTGGGTTTTAAGATTTGTCCTCATTCATCATGGTGAAAATAGGAGGTGCAATGAGGAAAAACATGTCAGAGAAGGCTCTCAGAGAAAAGTCACCACCAGTAATATTACACTGGAGTAAAGCTGTGCATAAATCAGGGTGCCCTAGGGTGGCTTGAAGTCTAAAACGAGTCACTACTGTCTTGTCTTGTACCACAATTGGCAACATGGAGAGAAAAAATTCCACTAAACATCTAAAGTCCACAGTCTATATTACAATGTATAAAGTATTTATTCAAGAGAAGAAGTGATTTTGCAAAGCAGACAATAAGCAGATATATTGGACACTTTGACACAGATGATGACCATACTAGTACTCAGTAAGCTAATGAAAAATAAAAAATTAAATAATTCAAATCTTATGTCAGATGATGAATTGAGTTGCATGTGTGTGTGTGAGAAGATGCATAAGAGCACCTGGGAGCTTCTTTGGTCATATCAGAAGACATCAAGAGTGACAAAATAAATATCGGGTACAGAACTGTGAGTCTGAATTTTTTGGGTTCCATGCAGATCAGAAAAGAAATCTCTAAACCAAGAAGCCAATACTCCATGAATGTCCAGGTCGCCAGGACAGAGTCATGGTGCCAGACTTTCTTTCTCTTCCAAGAAAAGGATGGTTAATCCTAAACCACAGAAAGATATTGCTAGGAATTGTATATAAGTCTGTGTCAAGTCCATTTTTGTAACATGTAAGACTAGATTCTGTGTATTAATACAAAAAAAAAAAATCCTGCTCTTCCTCTTCTATCTCATAGCTACACTTCATGGAAGTTTTTCTAAACTTATTGCTGAAAAATACTCAATATACAGGGTTCTATAAAAACTTATTTCTATTCTCAAAATATTTCTGCTTGAAAAGAATAAAGAATATAGTTTTAATACACATATATTATATTACATTAATTTTTTGGTAAGTTGAGATGCGTAAAATTTACAGCAGAATTAATTATTCTGACTCTGGAATGTGGCTGGGTTTAGTGTAAAATTAGATTATTTACTTGAGAATTTCTTATAGAAAACAACCTGAAATTGTCTATGCAAAATCTCGCAATGTCATCATGTGTTTCAATCAGGAAGATTTTCTCAACAGAATTTCAACTATATCATACTATTCTCAGAGCAGACTGTCACTTGCATCCTGCTCATCTGTCAGGGCATTTGTATCAAACCATTTTTAATGGTAAAATTTTTTAGATGGTAGAATTGAAAAATTGGTTGCAGTCTTTAGCAAACAGTGCATTAAAATTCCTTGAATTATGTTCTTATCAGCTTAAAAAGAACCAAAGAAAACTGATATGAAAACAAGGAGACATTGTGCTATGAATGAAGGCTGGTAAATTGACTCCTTTTCAGAAAAAGCTGAAAAACATCACTTTAAGTTGTGGCAAGCAGCACAACAGAACCTGCTCTAATCATATACAGATGATGGGAATTTGTCTAATGTTTTATGGTGAATCGTTGATGAGGCCTGCAGAAGGAAAATTTGTAGAAATAAAATCACCTTGACAGTAAAGCACTAGGGTCAAAAAGCAAAGTAAAGTCAGTGTTCTTAGCTTTAATAAAAACAGTATGATCTGTCATCAACACAGCATTTTTACACTCTTGGACAATGCACTCTGGGAGCTCCTGCTGGGTTTCATTTGATTTTCTTGAAAACCAACAAAGGACAGCTTAAGGTTGGTAATTCATTATGACAGCAGAGAAGTTATAAAAATACACATTTTTAGATCCTTGTAAACAAACAGCCCACACTCCAATTTTCCACACAAAAATTATTAGCCAGTCTAGGTAAAACATACCTATAAGCTATAAATAGATCTGTTAGTTTGGAGTTTATTTATGTTTGAACTCTTTGTTTTTAAGTGGAGGTTTGTGCTTTTTTTTTTACACTGACAAACTGAAAGTAAAGACTTTTAAAAATTTATTATTGTAGTTTCTTAAAATTAATCTTCCTTCTCTGCTGCAACAGTATTCAACATTTGGGTGAAGAAGCTTGACAAAGTGCAAAGAGGTATTACTAAATACCTGAAGGGATTGTACATATATTTCATCACAGTCTAAACACTGACTGGGCAAGATCACAAGGCAAAACAAAAACAGTAGGGTAATTGAAAACATCTATGAACTAGATGATCACAGAAGTGGAGTGATAGGCAAAAGCATATACAATTCAGTCCTCACTGCCTGATTTTACACTAAAGTTAGTGCTGTAAGAATAAAAAACAGGTAGGAAAAAGAGAAAAGAGAAAGAAAAATAAAGAGAACAATTGAATTTTAAACTTCATGGACAAAAAGAATATTTCAGAGAAACAAACCTTCACTTCCAACAGCCACTCTGGGAAATCTGAACAGAAACAGCCTTAAAGGATGTAACTTTACTTAAATGTTTCTGTTTTTAAAGCTGCAGTCACTGACAAAATTTTGAAAAGATAGCATACAAAGTTCTCATTAAGCAGAGTTTTTTGCAGAAAATAAAAATAAGTATCTGGATGGATTCATGTGAGCACACTGTCTCCAGTTCAGCACTAATACATAAATCATATATGTGTAGAAACAGTGGGAAAGAGTGGCATTAAGCATTTTGGAAAAGCCCAGCCTGTGTCCAGCTGACCCACACCAGCAGGAATCGTTATGGTAGACACAGCACTGCTGCCCAAGCACAACGTGACAGCTATGTCTGGCTTAGTTGGTGGTTGGGACACAATGTCATAGAGACCACTATTTAGCCAGAAAAACCATACACCCTATTATTTAATTAGTGGCATATAACCCATGTTGCTATTCCAGTGAAGTGTAAGCAAGTCTACATTTAGGGGGAAAAAAAAAAAAAAAGAAGGGACAAAAAACATAACATAACCCCACTTTCCCCCCAAAACTTTAGGAGACAATTACATTACCAGAGAGTGAGGTCTTTTATGAGGATAGATGCTGTACTTGGGTACCTGCTTTGGGACTCTGCAGTGCAACACAGGTAATACAGCTGGTTCAGCACATCCATGCACACGTATACAGAGACTTAAAAATTACCAGCTTTCACAGACGATAATCATTCCATCTGTTTTCATTTTTGTTTTGCTATCCACACCTGGTTGATGTGTTCTCTGAAATCAGGTGATTTCTAAAGGTTACTCTGATCAGCTGCCCAAAGGCACCTAGATGTTGGGCACTACTGGAGTGATGCATGACCAATATGACTCTCAGTGCTGTAATAAACTCTCCTTTATTAATCTTCACTACTCTTCTCTAAATTCAAGAAGAATCATCGCTACATTTCCACAGAGGGAGGAAGGGGCTCTGACCACCCATTCATGGTGCAATGAGTCACTCTACACACTGCTGTCAGCAGCTCTGCCTCCTTCTGACTGAAATTTGAGGGAAAGATGGTGTTGCCCTTGCAGGCTGGATAGAACCTGCTTGTGTCAGAGCACACTGAGCATCCTTACACAGCTGAAGACTGGGTTTGTGTCACCCAAGCCTGTACTACTGATTTTGTTGTGAAAGTGCCTTCCTGGATAGTGCAAACACTTGGGCAGTTTAAGGTTGCCCAGTTGCCCACCAGGTTGCCAGGTGGGTGTTTAAGCATGCAGGTGCAGCAGCCACTGCACAGGGATTGCAGAGACATAGTGCTTGATTCAAGAGCTCAGATTCCAGCTCTCACTTAAGATACTGCTGGGCTTTTCTCCTGAGAGTTTTCAGTTTCTACAGGACTTAGGTTCTGCAATGATGACATGAGCAGAATCTAAGTGCACTTAAATATCCATGATGGAGCAAAGAGACGAAACAATTTTTTGAGTCCCAGCTGGCATTTTATTAGCCCTTTCCTTCAGAAATGCACACATGTAGCACACCTATATATTGATATGAATCTTACATATATTTTTGAAATTCATTCTCTATAATGAAATGGTAAAAACTGAATGTAATACAGAAATTAGAGAGAAGACTTATCTTCACTGGGAAAAAAGTAAAGAAAAGTCAACCATCTCAAGGGTGGGTTAAGATTAGTAGGGAAGAAGTACAAAACTAATTGACGTTATTACACTAATTATATTTGTCCTCAATAAAGACATGCCTCTTCATCAAGTTCCCACCATTTATATGGGAACTTCTATTCTGCAGTCATGCATTTGGTGAAGCAAAATTAATGGTGGAGTTCTTTCCCCAAAATGCACTGAAGGCAGGCAAGTGCCTTCTCTTAGAAACATCTTGTGCAGAAGTCTGGATTCATCCACCTCTATTTGGTTCTGGCTTTTTGCTCTATTTCTCTGAACACAGAGAACAATTATTTTACCCTGCCCCGAATTTCTGTCTAAACTTCAGTTTCCTCTCCAGTATCTGGAAATTTAATTTTCAAGTGCACAGGTTCCTATTTTAAATATCTGAAGCATCATAGCTTTTAAAAATATGAACAAGAAACATAAAATCATATATTTTCTGGCTAATATCTACCTCCCTATGTATCCATCTAATCTTTTTCTTCCCCACAAATAAGCAAAACACATATCATGAGTTGAATATCAAGAGAGCAAGAGGCAAAAACAAAAATCTCAAATGCAGGTTGTATCTGCCCCATCATTTACAATTTCACATTTTGTTGTCCCATCTCAGGCACATGTTTAGCACAAATTTGCATCAAACTTGAAGACAACTGCATGAAAGTGTTTATGTTTTTTTCCTCCTCTTAAGCCTCATCATCGTTGAAAGACGGGGAAGTCCCTATATTGGGACTTCTCTCTCAATAACAACGGCAGAATGGGCCCTTGTGGAACAGTAAAACAACAGCTCAGCTCGTTTCAGATCTGCTGCTCATTCAGTGCTGCTTCATTGAGCTGGCAAAAATTTCATGTGCAGGCATAATAGTCCTGAGAACTACAACAACAGTTAGCAATATCCCAGCCCAATGGAAATCCATGGGAGCCTTGCCACCAACTTAAACAAAACCAGAATCTCACTCACTACTTACATATGAAGGAGCAAAATATGAGGGACAACAATTTAAATCATCTACAAAATAGGAATTATTGCTTTTCTTTCAGTCCTCCTGGAAAGAAAAATGATTATGCTTTTTAGCTGTCAGAAAAAAAAATCCAGGGTAATTCATAAGGTATTACATTAACACATATAAAACAAAATGAAAACCAGCTTCAGACTACGACCTTTCTCTCCAGCAAAAGCTGAAGTAAGTGTATTGCAGGCCAAATTAATACACATTCTATTAGGCAAAGAAATTCAAAACAGGGAGTCAGATTCTTCTCACTCTGTGGAACTCAAAGAAGACATCAATTCTGAATAGGACTCAGAACACAAATTGAAAACACCAACATACAATACTGATATTTTTAAATCTTTAAGAACAAAAAAATCAAACACACCAAAAAAAACAAAAAACAAAAAAAAACCCAAAAAAACCAAAACCCTATGGTATTCCATTAATGTCAAATAGAGAAGAGGGATTTTTAAAATACACCTTGTATCACTGCAGTATTGTCTGCAATTTTAGATTTAAGTCCAGGATTTTATTTTCAGCTCCCTGGATTTAATGTTGTGTTATCATCAGGCAGAAAGGCTAGAAATCCAGCTTGCCTAAGTGCACTTGTGTATGCATAGTTTAAAAAGAGGTCTTTAACTGAGAGACATGGTCTGGTAAATGGAGTGGAAGTAACAGTAAATAATGGTGATACTATCTGTAAAAAAAAAATCTAGTCAAATGCCATCACAATTAAAATTGAATCCCCACAACCTTAAGAGTAAAATAAATTTGGCTTACGCAAAACTGTAATGAGGGAGATTCTTAACTGAACAAATGATGCAGAAAGGATCAGTTTTCTAAGCTCAGTATACTGTACAATACCACACAAACAGAGGAAATATATTTACTATAGCAGAGACAGTCTGCTATAGCTCTTCAAAAGCAGATATTTAAAGTTTACTTTCACATGGGTTTTCACTTTTTGACCTGCTCTTGACCTGGGTAATACTTGCAGACCAGTGAGTTTAAGAAGGCCTGGGATCTATTAAAAGAGTAGTAGCTTGACTTTTACTGACTAGCACACTGATGCTTTAAAGTAAATGTTATGGTTTGTCACAGGAACCAATTTGGTTACCGTTTGTTCTTCCTGCCCCTGCCTGCTGATATTTTTTCAAGTGTTTTTCATTCTTTAAATTCTATAAAGAAATCTGCATGCTGTTATTTTAAACTTCTGTATCTTTCTTTTGAGTAGGTCATATTTAAACAGTGGGCAGTATACCCAGAGTTGAACCCCAGTGCCATTTGGTAGGACTTGAACTCCTCATGCACTACCATTATGGTCCTCTTTTCTGGCCTCTCAGTTATCATGGGGAAACATCCCATTTACCTGATTTTAAAGGCATAGATACTATAGTTCTTCTCCCCCTTAATCATAAGCAATGCAGTACACTGTGCATTTAAGTATTTTATACTAGCTTCATCACCTGCTTAAATTTGCAATTCAGTTGTTATTGGTATCACCTGTGATACCTTTCCAGCTTTATGCAGTGTGTAGGATATTGTTAGATATGTCAAAGCACTGAGAAACTTCAGTGAGTTTGGCTGAACACCCTGACCATCCCCTAATTTTACAAGGGACAGTTTTGGAATACCTATGTTTTATTTATTGGTTTAAAATAGATCTATTTTATGCAATATGACAAAAAAGGTGTGAAATATCTTTCCCTCCCTTGAAATTACAAAACCATAAAATCTCAAGTTCCATGGGGAAAGGTCACAGCTGAGTCCCTAGCAAAGCACATGCTTGAGAAGTCCTGCAATTTTATGGTAGGAGAGGTATATATGAAAACAAGGTTCAATCAGTCTTCAGCAGACATTAGCAGATGCTTGACATATACACAGCAGAGACTGAAGCTCAGTTTGGGTTGAGCCTTATCCTTTCCCGTAAAATATTAGGTTCAAAAGGGCAGTAGTTGTGTAAATCTTCTAACCTGTATTTTTTTTCAATATCATATTTTTATTTGCCTCAAAACAAAGGGCTTGTGTACCAGCAATGACTTATGTCCCAAAATGATATGAACTGTGTAAGTTTATGTTGACAAAACTAATCACTCCTGTTCTCCCAGGTCAATGCAGAAGGGGATGGAGGATAGCAGAGAAGCTGCCTCTCTTCCTATGGCAGGTTTATTGGCTTGATTCTTCCATGAATTATATCTGATATTATATAAAGGGGATTTTCTGTGAACTCTCCTCCAATATTGTGAAGTCTGCCAAACAAAAGAAATCTCTAGGTTTTTGAAGTTGCCTGTATTGCACCTTTAAATTGCAAGAAATCCAAACTTGAGAGGGTATGTTTGAGGCAGAGCTGTTGACTGACTAGAGAGCTTTAAAAATTCAGTTAAAAAAACATTAGCAGCTCTGGACAGGATTGATGAATGTATCAAGTGACAGCCTGCGAAACCTTTAGAAATCAAATGGGGTGCAAACTAACACACAGAAATTAAGCTGCTAAGCAAGAAGATACAAATGTTTCTTATTTCTCCTAATTGTTTCTTCTTCCTTATGCAAGTTCTAAAACTGTCATGCTTTCATCTAGAATTTTTAAGACTTTGTCTTCATTTCTAATCATCTTTCTAGAATCAAATAGGGCTCCTTTGTCTCTCTTGTCGATTTGTTGTTTACTGACTAGATCTACAGAAAAATAATAAAAAAACATTTCAAATCTCTATAACTGTTTTTTAACATTAAATGCTTTTGGAAGTGTTACCATTAAAACAGACTTTAGTTTGAGTAGCACCTCTTCAAAGGCAATTATACCGAAGGAAACATTTTGCTAAATAATTTCAGAGGGATTTTCCTTCTTCAGTTCCCTCACTTTTATTAACAGTAAGCACCCTATCTTCTTCACACAGCAGCAGCATGCAGAATTGGAGCTAAAAAGTGCTACAGGGTACTGCCACAGTAACTTTACTGTGCAGTGAAATATTTACTGAACCTGAGACAGGCTAAGCAGCATTCCACTATATAAATCACCTAGCCTCAGTTTTGTTCAAGCAAAGTTATTAATGGGAATGTGACTAACTGAAGAAGTAGATACTGTGATACTTCAAAGAAATCCCACCCATCCCACTTGGTGTTTTTCTGGGATGCAAGATAATGTCACTGCCTTTGGTGTCCTGTTATAATCTGATTAAGGAGTAAAACTAGGCTCATTTGTGTAAAGGTTTTCCTATTATATCAAATGAGACAGTTTACTTGCACAAAAAAGTTCAGCGACTTCAGACACTGCTAAAGTTCCTTAGATTTGGGTGGCTACTAAAAGAAAAGCAAAACAAGGAAAAAGAATAAAAATTCACACCCCTTGAATGCTTCCTCTTGAAGAGCAAATAGTATCTGGAATATTTACATCTTCTCTTTAGTGTTAATGTAACATGCAAATAGTTGATTCAGGTAAATGGGTTGTAAAAATCACTGTACAAAAACAAGTATTTCTTTATGTTTATAAATATTTTTCAATTTTTCAATTTTTTTCTTCTTTTTAATGAAAAAAGTAAGAAATTAAGATGAAAATCATTTATCACAATTTTCATTTTTACCAGCTGTAGAATTGTTACCCTTTAGCTTCCCAGCGTATAGCCAAGAAATCGAATTGTTACCATTCATAGCTCTGGCAGGCTGCTGTAGTCACCAGGCTACCTTTAACTCAATAAAAGAGGATTTATCTGAACAACTGCCTTCAAGATTTTAGAAAGAATTAGTGGATAAGTTAAAAAATCTGTACCATAGTAGCAAAAAGATGTTTAAAAGATATAAGAATCTTTCATGGCTAGAAAAGGCATTAGAGCTGGTGACTTACTGATGGTTACCCCAACCCAGTATTTCACAGTATAATGGTGATTGCACACATTAAAAGATCAATGATAGATAAATGGACTCAGCCTTAGTTTCTAGGACTTACTTGGAACTTAAGAGTCAAACTCAGAGCTTAAAACTCTTAAATGGAGTAATCCATTTGTTAACAAATATCAGATAGGATTTTGCAGTTGTGAGGACAGAATGCTAGAAAAGAGCACTTCATATTCAATAAATCAACACACTAAAGAATTAAGACACAGCAGAGAAGAAAGAAAAAAGTCATAACATTTAATTAATTTCAATTATTCCATCAACAAGTGTAAGTATTGAAATTAGGGAGTGTTGGAGAAGGAATGATAAGCTTAGCAAGTATATTTTAAAATTAATACAAGTCACAACATATGGCTTTGAATCCAAATGTGTATTCCAGCTTTTGAGTCTTTGATTGTCTTAGCATCTGGGGTTTGAGTTCAGGACACTGTAAGGCTATAAATTAGTCAAAATCTGCTGATCCAATACAATGTGTTCTGGTTCTACAACAGGATAAGCAAAACTATGCGGGAAAATTAACAATTTACCCAAAATTTAAACCAGATTAAAGGCAGGTAGGAATCCTAGAGAGACTGAGAGCCTTTCACTGCTGTTCTCCATCTTGATCTGGAATTCAAAGTAAATAAAGCAAGTTTCCCCAAAAAAGATTTGCAGCTGAGACTGAAAGCAGAGTTCATTTTTTCAAAACCCTTGCAATCTAACAAGACGGCTTTTATCCTAGAACAGGCGGCTCAACTGTGTGGATCAGAAAGCCTCTTTTCCTAACTGTGGAAAGAAATGAGAAATTTGTCCCTTATTTCAGAGTAACCAAACTTCATACCAAATCTCTGATGTGTTAAACATAGGCAGACACCTTGATATCAAGTTATAGATTGAATGGCAGGATTGAGAATTGCTGAAGTATCAATAATTTTTTTTTTTTTTCACAAGATTTGGGGGAGTTTTTTTTAAATGGCTGAAAGATTTAGCTCACAATTTCTAATCTTCTTGTCAAGTCATTTTAACCCCCATTTCCTTAATTTCTGAATGGATGTTTTTACCAGATTCCAAACTGTGCTAAAGCCCAAGGTATGGGATTTATTCAAGTGTTTCTCAACACACAAAAGTGCATTATCCAAGACTTCTGCACAAAGATCTTCTCTTCTGTGCTCTAGAGAAGACAAAGCCTCAAAGGGAGTGTTACAGCAAGGCTGCTTAATAACCAGACTGAATCTCACAAGCAACCTTGTTTAGAAGGGATGAATGGGGAAGAATGACGAGCAGGAAATTAAAGCAGAAGAACTGCCCACCACCATTTAAAATGAAGCCAGAAAATAGGAAATTTAAAGGATTTTAAAATAAAATGGGCTTCCTGGATCAAAGCATTGCAAAAGGAATACAGAATTTTTAACCTTTAGGTAGCCAGTTCAAAATCCAGCTGAGGTCAGGAGGGATGAAAGGTTATCATCCTCTAATGATTTTCACAAACTTAATTAAAGACTCCATCAAATTTTTTATGTTTAAGTGCACAACCCTAACTTCGACTGGAGACAATAGCAAAACTCATATTGACTCAGGAAGGAGCCAGCCTGTATCCATAAATAGGCATCACATCGATGACCGGAGATAAGCTTATTTTTAAAAAAAATGGTGAATACACTCCAGATGTAAAAAAGTTTGGGGATCTAGCCACGCATTTAATGATTTTAGTTGCAACTTAATTAACAGTCTTGCCAAGAAGAAAAAACAAACAACAAGCCAAAATGAGCTAAGACCCAAACTAAAGAAAAGCAATTAGACTGTCCACAGAAGTACAAGCATCATGAGAGAAGGAAAAAAAGGTAGGTTGTCGGGTAGAAAATTGTACTGGATCTCTACTGATGAGCATTTCTGTCCCCTTTCCATAAAAAATCCAAAACATAAAACCCCCCCCCCCCCCATTAAATAAACCAAAAAAAACCCCAAACAGGTCTTGATCTATGGTGTCACAGGAAGAAGCAAAATAACTTGTCATATAGATATGCTTCTCAGTTTTAAATCATGTTTCAGCTTGCAAATGCAAATATAGTAAGGAAATGCCATGACAGTATGTTGATTCAGTAAGAAACACAGGGAGAGTATTGAGCCTTGAACGAGCCACAACCCTTTTGGAAAGAAATTTGTGTTCATTTACCCATTTTTGACACAAATACACAAAACCTGCAATGTGTAAGTCCCCATCTCATTTGGCTGACAAAGATTTTGCACCCAAACTCATTATACTGTAAAGGCCCTGTTATGTCATGAGACCCTGATGAACAGATTTTTGCAGCTTCCTGGGACCCTACAGTTTACCACTCAGGTTTCTCTAGTTGTAAGAGGTTATCATGGACTAAACTTAGAACAGGCAAAACCACGGAGAAAGAACCAAAGTACTTGACATGTTCAAGACAAAACTGAGGAACTCTGGAAACAAAGTCTCCCTTGAAAAATCCTTTTTCAGTGTATTCATGTGTTTTTATTTGTCACTGCAGTTCTGCACTTCATGGAAAACTACACCTCTCTTCCCCTTGCCTTTCCCTGTGTTGTTAAATGACAAACAGCATACTTTAAAATTCTTATCACTGACTGAAATTGAAGTAAAGATATTCTTAGAGGCTCACAAAAGTAAGAGCTGGACACAGACCTGTAATATTTCCTCAATAATTTTGTACAACGCAAGCATTTTCTTGAATACAAATTTGAATGTTCAAAGCAAAACTGTCCTCTACTGGTTTGGGCTCAGGATTGATCCTCCACAGGAAACCTGAACATCCTGGAATTTATCCCACATAGAAAGGAAAAGACATTGCAAGTCATTTCCTAACAATTTAAAAGTTAAAAATTTTAAAGTATTTCTTCCACACTTTCAGATTTTTTTGAAATCTGAGCTTAAAATATCAAAATGCTGTAATTAAGCTGAACTTTGCATTTTAATAACCATGGTTATAGATTTGTGTGTTTGGTGCTTTTTCCCTGAAAAATTCAGGGATGAGCACATTTTTTTGCTGAAAAATGACTTTTCGTTAAACAGCAGACATCAATAAAAAAATATTTCACAAAAAAATTGCACCAATCTACCTTAACCAGCTGTTCTTCCACAAACAGGAAAGAAGAAAACAAAACAAAACAGCTTTGTTGGGAGAAACCTTGAAAATATGAAAACATAAACTAAAATATCTTTTTAATTATTTATTGATGTTAGAAACCAAAGTATGTTTTGTCGTTTATATGCTGAACTGTTTACAGTACTTGTCTTTCCTGAGCATATGAAGACCTCTTGAGAAAGCAGTGGGGGAAACCAGAAAACAGGACCTCATTCCCAGCATTCCTTTAAGTTTTTTGTGGCAGATAACAGACCTATTTGTGTAAAATCTCACTAAAATCACTGATTTTCAATAGTTTTCTATGGAAGCAACAGCTCATACTGGCATGACTCATCTGATGTCTCATTTGCATCCCACTGTGGTTTTCAGCCACAGTAGCTGAAGGACATCAGACTACTTCCAGAATTTATTGCATCTGCATAACCTACAGGTAGCTTGGGATGCTGCTCACCCCACTCAGCCCAATAACCAACTGTCCGACAGTGACTGAATGGAAGAACCCCCAGACATTCCTCAGATAAAATCCTATGACTTCTCTATCTGGAGAAGCCCTGATGCTTCCTGCCTCTGCTTGTCTCTTAAAAGCAGAGAATAACAGCAACTGCTTCAAAACCTTCAAATGCATAGCTTAGAACTAGAAAAAATAAAGCACTGTAGGGACAAAAAGCTTTACATCTTCTTCTATGCAGAGGAGTCCTGAATAGTCACTGTGGTTTGATACCTCTTCACAGATAAGTCTCTCTTCTGTTGCCTTTCTGACCACTCACGTCAGGTCATCTATCAAACTAATTGCTTTAAAGACAGACATTCTTAGGCAATCTGTTCCCTCTCCGTATTTCCCATAACAGTCATTGAAAGTTATGTATGCAGATGAAAATGATAACAGACCTCTTGTGCTCTCAGAATATTCCTTTTTTAAACAAACACTGGGAAATACAACAAGCAAACATGGCTGAGTCCAGTCCAATATGACAGCTCTTGGAGTAAGAAAATACTAGCAGTACTAGTATCAAGTGACTCCAGTCTATTGTTTACCCCAAAAGTTTGAGAGCTGATTAAACAGGCAGCTTAAGGTCTGGAAACATGTTCAGCAATAGCACCTGTGTGCCAGCTGAATTCAAACATTGCCACCAGATCCTGCAAACAGTCTCCCCCTTGTCTCTGTTACTGACAGATAAAAAATAATATGACATGAAGTTGTGTGAAGAAATGCTGGACTTACACAACATGCACTCCACACCAAACTACCTGAAAAAGTTTAGTAGAAATATTCAAATGCAAGATTGCAACTGATGTGTATAATCTATTCAGCTGAAGTATAGCCAGCATTTGTGCTTTTGGAAAGTATTCTCAATCCTAGTCCTCAGTCTATAAGTTTCATTGTGAAAGGGAGTGGACATGATAATTGCCTCCAGGCCTGGAACCCATCTGGTTTGTCCCCAGGTGTTGCACACCATCACTTCGTCATTGTAGACAGCCTACTCCTTGACAGGACACTTGCAGACACTTGGCCCTTTGGGGCACATATCTACCCTTCCTTACCGATGGACTGAGTCTCCATTCACAGCAGACAGAGCAGCCTTCTGCAGTTCCATTGCTCCCTTGGCACAGGATGGAGCAATCAGGGCCGGTGGTTTTCAAGGAGGTTTACAAAAGCTTTAAGTAAAGGAAACTGACAAGATCTTCCTTCTGAGTTCCTTGCTTTTTATGGCTCGTTATTCCTTAAAAACAAGAAAACAAGTGCTGAAGTCTTTGGAAAAGATAATTGCCATGCATACTGGATGACCATCTCTGCTGTACGGCTCATTTATGGACAAAACAAGACAAACCTAAAACTGCCTAATTGTGTAAGATTATAGCACTTCCTTGTTCATAGATAAAATACAGACAGGGAAACCAGGGTCATGATATTACACCTAAAATGTTCAAGTACTATATTTATAAATAGCAGTAGATGAAAGAGTGCATTCCCTCAGAAGCTAAAACATTTGTCAAGATATATGCATCTAAGCAAAAGATTCACCTGAATGTATAAAAGAACAAGTGCTTTTTCAGGTCATTACAAAAGATCCAAATATATTTCCAGCAACAGGAAATTGAAATGGTGTGCCATATTTGAAAAACCAAACAAAAATAAACAAACACACACAAAGAAAAAAACTGACCTAATTATTCCAGTCACAAATTTTGGAAATTGGTACCACTCAATTCCACATTTTGTGTATATTTTATTAAATTTCTGTATGCTTTGTAGGGACTATAATAAGACAACATAGTCCCTCTTTAGTATTCTAAAATTTCAGTTAATGTTCAGTGATGTCAGTAGAAGGAATTCAGTTGATTTCTGTGGCCCTTGAGACAGTATGGAGATATCCATATGTATGAGTATGTTGTAAAATAAACCCTTAAGGACTTGCATACTGTTAGATATATTTAATTAGGGGTCAGAGAATGCTATGAAGTGGAATTATCAGTGCTATTCTACAATTATTTTAAGTAATGGCTGGAAATAAAGGTCAATTGGTGAAAATAATTATTTTTCAAGAAGAAGATCTGGAGGCTCTTTAGAATTTCATGACTAAGCTAGAAAGTAATCAAATTTAAAAAGCTGACAATCCCATGCTTTTGTAGTGCTTTTTACCCATGCTACATGCAATTGAATTCACTCCAGTTTGTGTGTGAACACAATTTTTTATTGGTGAATCCCCTTTCCAATAACCAAAGTTATATCATCAGTAAGCAATACATCAAACAATTGGATCACTGTGGGCTCTATTCTATCTCCTTGTGATTGATAAATTCCCCTACGTGACTTTTCAGACACTGAAGAATTTGGACATTTTGGTGTATTTATAGGAACATTGATGATGTGACCAAGTTACTGACATCTTGCTTGTATTAAACTGAGTTCAGCTTTGAGTCTACTGATGCCGACTCTGTTCTGCTCCAAACTTTCAAGGAAATTGCAGAAGCCGTTTAAACACTAACATATCATCAGTGAGGATTGTCAGTGTCCCCTCATTTATATTTACTTTCATCACACGTGTTTGTTTCAGTGTTCTTTACCTGCTGTGTCACTTAGTTCTGCACTGAAACTTCAATCTGCCCTACAAGACAGCTCCTATTGTTCTTTATTACTGTGACTATTGCCATAGAAGAAACTAAAAAGTGTTTCTATAGATACATCAGAAACAAAAGAGAGAGCTAAGCATCTCCATCCTTTACTGGATTAGGCATGACAAAGCCTGAGAAAAAGGCTGAGGTACTTAATATCTTATTTGCCTCTGTCTTTAATAATAACTAACAGTTGTTCTGTGGATACTCAGCCCCCTGAGCTGGAAGAGAGGGAGCAGAATGAAGACCCCATAAATCCAAGAAGGAAAAGTCAGAAACCTGGTATATGTCTTAGACACCCTTAAGCCTATGGAGCTGGATAGGATCCACCCAAGGGTGCTGAGCGAGCTGGTGGAAATTCTCTACCAAATCACTTCCTATCTTTAGCAGCAGTCCTGCCTAGTAAGGGGAAGGGTGCAAATGTTGATTACCTGAACTTGACTAAAGTTTTTGTCACAGATTCCCACAGCATTCTTCTGGAGAAGTTGGATGATCATGGCTTGGTCAGGTGCATTGTTCACTGGGTAAAAAAACTGGCTGTGTGGCTGAGCCCAGAGGGTGTTGGTGAATTTACATCCAGCTGGCAAATAATCACTAGTGGGGTTCCCCAGGACTCAGTATTGGGGTCAGCCATGTTTAAAATATTTATCAATGATCAGGACAAAGGGACTGAGTACACCTCCAGACATTTTGCATATGACGCTAATTTGGATGACAGTGTTGGTCTGCTGGAGGATAGGAAACCTTTGCAGAGGGATCTGAACAAGTTGTATCCATTGTCCAAAGCCATCTGGATGAGGTTGAATAAGGTGAAGGGTTAAACAAGGGTTCTGCCCTGGGTCACAACAATCCCATGCAACAAACGCTACACACTACAGGCTCAAAGCAGAGTGGCTGGAAATCTTTCCCACAAAAAACTATCTTGGAATGCTGGCTGACAGCAGCTGAACATGAGCCAGCATTTTCCCAAGTGGCCAAGATCACCAATAGTATCCTGGCCTGTATCAGAAATAGTGGGTCCAGTAGAACCAGGGCAGCAATTGCCCCTCCTGTACATGGAACTTCTGAGGCCACACCTCGAGTGCTGTGTCCAGTTCTAGACCCTTCACTCCAAGAAGGACATTAAAGTGCAGGAGCGTGTGTAGAGAAGGACTGTGGAGACAGCCTCTGGAGCCCAAGTCTTAAGAGCAGCATCTGAGGAAACTGGGGTTGTTTAGCCTGGACAAAAGAAGGCTCAAGGGAGACCTTATCACACTCCACAGCCACCTGAAAGGTGGGGATCAGTCTTTCTTCAAAAAGCAATAGGATAAGAGAAAACAGCCTCAAGCTGCAGTAGGGCAGGTTTAGATAAAATATTAGGAAAAAATCTCTTCCCAGAAAGAGTCATTAAGCATTAGAACAGTCCTCACAAGGAAGTTGTATAGTGACCATCCCTGCAGGTGTTCAAATGAAATGCAGAGGTGGCACTTAGGGACATGGTTTAATGGTGGACTTAGCAGCGCTGGGTTATTGACTCCAGGATCTTAAAGTCTTTTTCTACTTAAACAATTCTGTGATTCTTTGGGTCATTTTATTCCATCCTCTGAGAGATCTTACACCTGTAAATACTATCTTACATCTGTAGAGCATGATTTCCATTGCTAATCACATATAAGAATTCCAACACAGTCCTAAATGAATGCTTTTTGGATAATTTCTAACCTTACAACCTTAACCTGGTCCTCTAAACACTTGAGATACAATTCTAAAATATAGTCCCTTAAGTTTTTTCACACAGGACCAGACATGTCGCAGGGACATTCTAAAATATTTATAAGTTATTCCAAAGAGATAAAAAAAGAAAAATCTGAAACCATCCCAAATGTTCCCATGCATGTTTGAGTCTACTAAAAATTCTTAAGATTCTCATAGAAAACAGTGTTCTACCAATGCCGGGTCATGGTCTTTGGCCTCTGCATTGCCCCAAGCATATTTACCATTATTATAAGACCTGTCATTCATCTCTTTAGATCTCTGACAGAAAAAAAAAATGGTTTAGCTGTTTTATCTAGTTAGACAATATCTTGATGCAGAAACAAGCACTCCCAAGCCTGTGTCAGCCACAGAACATCTGTGCTTTTGTGCTGGTGATTTTGTGACACTTTTAATACACAGAGAAAAACTTCTTCCATCTTGTTAAGCAGACGTTACATGCATTTTAAAAATACAGTGAATGTCACATCCTTAATGTCCCTGATGCTAAAGGAAATCTGTGCACAGTATGTATTGAAACAATACACTTATTGTACCAATAATTTCCAAGTTCATCAGAAAATCAGAAACTGTACAATTTTTTTTTTTTCTTGAGGCAGTAACTGTTTCAGTTTTGTGTGCTTTAAGGCAATGATTTTTTGTGGCTCTTCTAAGTTCCTTCAATATAAATAACCACTACACTGTATGTATATATGCAGTATACATAAAATACTAGTTATGTCCAAGGCTAGACTTTCTTTCTCCAGACATACATCAATTAGTTTGGTTACTTGGCTGGATGCTCAGTTTCTCTAGCAAAACATACAGGAACCCTAGCTATGTTTTTCAAAGTAAATTGAATTACTTCAGTCTCAAAGTCCACTCATAATTCTTAAAATTTGCATATATTCTTACAAGTATAAGGAAACCATTCAAATCTATAAGTGAACCTCTGAACTTAAAGCCATAGGTGTTTTATTTGTCTTGGGCTTTTAGTCCTGAGGCCATTAGCCTGCCATGAGCTCTGACAACATAAAGCTGACTTGTGAAACTGTAGGTCACTCCCTGGATAAGTCAGACTCCAAAGTCATTTTCTGAAGGCTGAAATGAAGGAGACAGAAAATATGAAGACACCCCTTTTTGTCACCCCCTTTATGACTAAGACAGCTCTGCCCATATTTCAAGATCACAAGGTAGGAAAATTACCAACACCTTCAACTTTCTTAACTATCCACTGGATCTTAGCACCAAAATAAAAAGAGCAGCAAAATATAAAGAGGTTATCTAGGGATGTAAAAGAAATCATTTTCATTTATTCCTTTGCCTGGAAGTAACTTCATGGCCACTAGGACAAGCCGAATCAATCTCTGGGATTTAGTCTTGAACAATAATGGGATACTGCACATGGGGACTCCTTATAACAAGTTCAGCTACAGAACTTCCATCAGCTTCTTCCCACAGACACCTTTAAGTGTTGCAAACCCACCCTCAGACCAGTAGAAAAGACACTTGGTAATTTTGCAGCCTATGGGCCAAAAACTGCCATGTGGCTCCACACACTCATATGCCTCTGCCTGACATTTAAGTATTTCTGCAGCAGAAAGATTAATAAGGAGAGGAGGTATATAATTTCATTTTGTTATTGTTTAAAGGCTTTAGAGGCTAAGGAGATACCAGCTCTGAGATTATAGGACCCTGAGGCACGATGGGAAAAAGATGGGTGTTGGTTTAGTTCTAGCAGGAAGAAGAGGTATCAGATGCAATTTAAGAACATAAAAGCAAGATCATCACTAAAAGAAAACTTTCAAGTGTTAAAGAACTAAAATAGATTATGTTATCTTCATCAGATTTCAAAATGTGAGGTGAAAATCAGGCAAAGTTAGGGAACAGCAACCAGTCTGCAACAGAAAATTGACATGTATCACAGATATAGTGAAAAAATGAGAAATAAAGAGAAATAAAACAGGAAATTTGAAGGCAAAGAAAAGAAGTTAAGTGGTCTTCCAAACTAATCTTCTGCTATTTTCTCAGTGTTTGTAAACTGTGGGTTGAACTGTGACACTTTAAGGCATACACAAGAATAATTTTTACCCCATAGATTCTTCTCTTAAAAATTACCCGCTTATTCTCAACAGATTTATCCTTTTTGCTGATCTAATTGATCTATCACTATAATTCTTAAAGGATGTGTACAAGTTACTGTGTGTATACTGATCCATAAATAATGGGAAAGAGGGATCTGCTCATCTCCTGTGAGTAAGCAGAGCCACATTAATGGAACAGAGAGAAGGAATACATGCCATTGCATCTCAGCTAAACTGTTATGCAATGGCTGGAATGACACAAGATCGGGCTTGGAAGTGGGAACTGGGCTTCCTATGCCTCATCCTGAGAGATTCAGAGCATTGCAGAGGTATCTGGTGAATCTCCAGGGATAAGATTCAAGTCTTGTCACTACAAATCACCCTCCGCCAAGCAATTTGTGCAGCAGCTTATAACAGCAGTTAAACAAAGGAGTCATGGGGCCATCCTCCGGACTGAGGGCAAGGCAGTTGCTACTGGGGAGAGGAGACTGGGAGATAAAAGCAAAGCAAACATGCCAAAGTTAATAGGGCAGAAAAGGCTCAACCTCCCTCTGATCCTGGCTGCGTGGCAGGAAAATATGGAGCGTAGGCTATGAATGGATAAATACGTGAGGGCATCTGCACAAACCAGTCACACTGAAATCTGTCATCTTCCTCCAGGGCTTGCCTGAACAGGTGGGGTTTTCAGCTGCTCTCTGGAGACAGGATACATGGAGGATTCATGCTCTCAGACTTAGCAGGAACAGCTTTTTACAGACTCAATAAAGCAAATGCAAATAGATTTACGTGGGGAAGACTATATTCATAACAGAAATGGAAACTATGTCATGTTGAGCTGCTTTCTATTTTCATGGTGTAATTGCCATTAGTATTATGCAATAAGAGACTTTTGTCCTAAGGCTTTTAAAATAAAATATTAGAGGCTGCTAAAAATCATGGAAAAATTAAAAATGTGATGTTTTGGATAATGTTAGACTGTTGTTTCTGGGATAGTCCCTAATTACTCTGGATATTTTCCAAAGTGTAGAGTACAGTTTCAGAGCATTTGAAAGAGGCTTTCCAGAGTCTGATAACCGAGAATCAAGCTGTAATTCCAAAAAACAAAGGTTGTGCCTGAGGCATTTTTACTTCAATAAACAAAAATACTCAGACTTTATGTGTCGTTCCAGATGCCTTGCCTTTTTGCTCTTTTCTTTCCCTAAAGGACTGGGGACAGAAAAGTGTCTCATTCCTGCAACCAGACAGTTCCTCCAAAGAAATTTCATAGTACAGTCTATGATTCACCAGGCATACTTAGATGAAGCCAAGTGTCTACATACTTAGAATGATATTTGGCAAAGTATGTGAAGATTAATACAATTTTCTTAATGTGGCTAGTGGGTCCAGTTAAGACAATGACCTACAGACCAAGCCAAATGAGTCCTTGAAAGAAATCCCAGCATCCTGGGTGGCCTGGTGCTACCTGTACCACTCCCACAGTGCCAATTGCTGTGCTGTCAGGTACCTAATCAGATTTAAAATGCCCTCAGTGCCAGCTCTGCTGGCAGCTCAGACACTGGTGATATCAACATAAGAAATAAGCCCCATAACGCTCCCTGTATCAGGTATATATAGACGCAGGAGAACCCAGGATGCAATGGATAGACCTCTAGGAGCTGCAGAACCCTTGGCTGCCATCAGCCCTGCAGCAAAAATACTGTAAGCATTACAGCAGAGACTAAGTGAAGGAGAGATTCATCACAGAATTGAGATTGGGTCATATTTATTCCTCTAGATACTCCATAAAGGTGCAGTTTCTGCATATTGGTAGGGACCATTGGTAACATCTCCATGCTTCCTCTCAAAGAAAGGTTGCTTGCAGAGTTGTAGACTAGAAGTTTTCTGTGATCACCAGGCATCAGGTACTAGGAGGAGGAGCACAGGGATCTTAGAGTAAGAAAGTGTCTTTTTTACCCCTTGAGCTTTCTGGATTTAGTTGTTTTGGAAAAGCAGAGATCCCTCTAAGACTGATGGAGTGAAATGAGATTGGAGTTTAAATCAGTAGTTTCACATTATGAAGAGCTTATGAATGAAAAAGAGAGGATTCCTTGCCTAAGCAACAGGTACACACTTTTCACTAAATAGTGGACCAGGACAGAAAGAGGTTGATAAAAAGGAGTTGCAAAGTGTTCCACTACTCTTCATCTGACTATAACTAGCTGAAACTAAGGGGCTTGTAGTCTAGAAGTTTTTCCCATTGAAAATAGGAGTCAATAGGAAAAGTAGCCTGCTTTTTTTTTTTTTTTTTTTTTTTCTGCCAGGAGGGCTTAGCAAGTTTAATTCCTGCAGAATTTATTATCATAGCACATTAAGGTTGCTTATTTCCTTCAGGAAAAGGGAAATTTCTAGGCACATTTCTTAGTTTCTAAGAACAGAGTCAGGGATACAATTTCAAAGTCCTTAATAAGAAATTTAATAAAAATCAGGAATTTTGGCAGTCTTGTAGACCTTGATCCAATAAATTAGACAACAACAACGAACATTCCTATTTCTTACTGTTATTTTGAAAATGGTTTAAAATAAAGATAGGAAACTCTAAAAACCTCACTTCAAGACTTTACATAAACTCTTTCGCTTTTTATGTTAATATTAAATTGCTCATTTGCTAATATAATCTTGATTCAACCATTTCATTTCTACCAATGTGAAAAAATTGCAATGCGTATAAATATTACATACAAAATTAGCTAAATGGTGATGCAAGATTTTGAAAGAACTCAAACATTTTCCAACAAATTTTGTCACAAAGGATAGGTTCTGATATAAAAACGTATTTTGGTTTTGCTGTTACATATCATGTCATTAACCTGGCATAATCTGATAAATACAAACAAGAAAACAATAGTCACTTAATTAAATTACACATTGAAATACAATGGTTATTTAAAAGCAGAAACAACTGAAAGTATTACATGACCTTTTAGCCAAAATAATCATTTTTTTAAGGAACAAGAGTCCACAAAAGGGTTATAATACATAAATATTTTTGAGTTTCATTTTAGTTAAGAAAACTTTTTCTGTGTGTCCAGCAATTCATTTGATAAATATTCAACATTGCTCCAAATTCCTGTATAAATTACTTAATACAAAACCACAAGCAATATCCAAAAAGCATTAGTGCATTATATGGTTCCAGGGATGGATTTGGTACCAGCTGAGGAAAACCATGGAACCTCTAAGTCTGGGACAACGCCGTTGTCAACAAGAAGCATTATTTTCAGTTATTTACCCTAGTAACATTGTGATCAGAGGCAAAGTCTACAATATTTTTCATTGGGATTCTACCTATAATATCCATAATTTTGAAAATTTTATACTGCTTCTGTGAACACATGACAAAAGAAATCACAAAAAAATGTGTTATTTTCTAAGGCTGCCTCCCCCCAGCATTTGTTTTCTTGTCTACAAGGCATGGATATAGCCTTTATTTGTAGCAAGAGGCTGTTATTTAACATGAAAATAAGATTCAGAAACTGAAAATAATCTCTGAGTGTATGCATAAAATTCTAAAGGCCAGTTTCTGGATACATGACTATACTGTTAACACTGACTTTAGCTGATGCTGTGAGGTAGAGAGACATTTTAACCCCACAGTACCACAACATTTCTGCAGGTAAACTGCTAGAAGAGACTTTCAAACAAAGATCTTTCACTCCTCCTTTATAATTGAATCTATTGATTTTAACAACACTAAAACATCAGGCCCCAGCATGTGAAGTGTTGTTTGCAAAGATTTTAGTCAGCATTACAAATTAGAAGGGATAGGATAAAATGCAAAAAAGAAAATTCCTTCACAGAACAAACAAACATGCCCAATCCCTTTTCTTCATTGAAACATAGTTTTTATCCTAATTTAATTAATGTGTTACCTTGGGGCAACACAGCAGTTCAGAAAAAGGTACAAGGAAATTAAAAGGCCAACAGAGCAATCTTACTGAATATTTCTCTAAAGAAAAAACATTAAAGGACTCTGACAAAAATTTATCATTTAAGGAAAGATAAAAGAATTCATTCAAGCTGACTAAATATTCTTTTCTTTCATACAATAACTAAAAATTATACAAAATGTGAAGACAATCATCAGTCATTTTACCACATGAAGACCAGTTTACCAGCAAAGTCAAAAATATAAATATGTACAGATGCTTTTATTTTTCCTATGTAGAGGCTATTTCTAGGAGAGAAGGAAAGATTATTTTCATCAGGATGCATTAACTGTGGGTTTTTTTTATAGCCTAACTTGAGTGTTTTGCTTTGTATCTCATGACACAGCACTGCTGAGCCTGCATTGCTTGTTTTCTGCTGTAAGAACACCAGGGCCAATGCTTCCCAGCACCCTTGTTTCTGGGCAGTGTCACATTCAGACCAGGGCTTTGAATCCCCAGATGTGGAAGAGTCCTGACCCAGGGATTAGCATGGGGCCACCATGAAGAGATGAAATATAGACATGGATGGCTTCTCAGAGCCCATCAGTAGCATTAATCTGTTTGTCTGCCTATTTATCCTCATTTGGATTGGCCAACAAACCATCAAGACTAAGCAAACATGGAACTGCCACAGTTAGTCATCCAGCACCAATTACTATTGCCCTGTTCCCACTGCACCTAAATTTAAGGCATTTGGCTTAACTAGCAGCATGGGCTATAATGAAAAGCAGATGTAGACGCTGCCACCTTTTGGTGATAGCCAATTGGATTATTATACATTTCCCGAATTCACTGATGTTGCACCTGTATCCATCCCAAAGTAGTTCCAGCACACAGAGAAGTTCTTCAGCTCCTGACCAGCCTGAAAGGAGGATGGACTTTGTTTTCTAAGAGCTGATTTAAAAGTAAAGATATTTTTAAACTGCAATTTGTCTTAAGCCATCTTGCAGTGTCAAGGCACTACTGCAGTGCTTTAGACTTCTTTCTCACAAAGTGATTGGTTACAGCACAAGTCACTCCAACTGCTAATGTCAAGGCCTTGGCATGAAGGGAAATTAAATTCTTTTCTCCTTAGACCTCTAAGCGTTAGTGGCAACTTCCAAGAACAACCTTGACGTGTTCTTTTCTTAGAAGTTTGTCCCCTGCATCACAAGAGAAAAGAATAGAAAGACACAGGTAGTAGAAAGATGTTGTGGAGGAGGGTTTCCACCTTAGCAAAGAGGAAGGACCCTTACCATCCATACCCATCCCAGCAGTGAGAGCCAGGCAAGGCACCAGAGCTCACAGTAGGCAGTTTTCAACATGCACAGCCTGGCCAGGGAGAGGTTCACAGGAAATCCCAGCCAGGTTGCCAGCATTCCCACTGGCCCTCCCAGTATGCCAGCATTCCAGAAGCTAGTGCTCCACCAGGCACCTTGTTCCTACTTGGTGTATATGGGACATCAGCCTGGACTGGAGGAACACCAGCATCTGAGCCACCATGGGATGTCATGCATCACCTCCTGAAGAGCACTGAAGTTCACTGAACTCAGAAGGTTGACAGAGAAAGGGAGGAGGGAGGGGAAGGGGGAAGGTGTTGTGCCAGCAGTTGGAGCAGCAACATGCTGTCTAAAAGGCTATCTGTTTTCCTGAGGGATATCCAGTGTCCTGCTGTCAACAGCCTGCAACAAAAAGGAGAGTGCTGCTCAGGGCAGCAGCAAAGTGCCCTCTGCCACATATGCCCTCAAGGCCCTGACAGGTAATTCAGCCTTTGCCTAGCGTGTCCCTAGGGCACCCTGTGCTCCTCACTGCCTGGACCATGGCCAGCTAGGGCACACCAGTCCTCCTTCCATGGGATTTCCCTGCCTGAGAATCAGCAAATGTGGTGCTGGGTGGGTCAAGAGGAGTTGTCATTCAGCCACTACAACCAGGTAAACAACAAAAATCAAACTCACAAAATTTTTGAAAAGTTGAAATTGACCTAAAAAGTGAAATCAGGTAGGTCACTCTCTCCAAGCAAATAGAAACCTAGGCAGTTTTCTGAAAGAGTTTTGCTGACATAGCATTTATTCATTTACTTTTTTTTTTCTTTTTTTTTTTTCCCCACTGATATGGACACAACAGGAAGAACCCAAAGTAAACCCTCATTTACCACACGAGGAAATAATCTGAATAACAGACACAGAAACATACAAATTGCAGCTGTTCCAGCTGGGTTACCAGGCTATTAGCACAATGCCTCTAGCTGTCAAAACACATCACTCTTTGCTCCCTGATTGTTAATACTTTGTCTCAGTTTCCAAGCTGTCTTTGCTAACAAACAACCTTGTTGCAAGGCTTTGAACTTAATCATTACATTTGTAAGTGGTGATAGACTTTGCCACTGCTACCCTGACTATCCATAAGCAACCTTGTTGAAAATTAGAATGTATTACTGTAAGCACTTAAAAGTTCAGAAATGGAGGAACAGTTAAGAATTTTGTATTTTGATCTCTGCATACCATAGGAATGATAACTGAGTAGTACTATAAGATGCAACTTTACAGCAGACTGAGGTACAGTTTTCCTTTGAAGACACACAGGGTTTTTTTATGTGATGGGGTGATGGGAAACACCAAAGTTCCCACACGTCAATCTAATGTGGCTCATGGGCAAATAAACAAAAATGATATAATTTGGTGAGGGTTTACATTTATTAAAGTCAGTTCTCACACAATACAACTTGTCTCTCCAGAGTTTTACATTTAGGCTACAGCTAAAGGCTTTCATTACTTTTAAGTGAAAAACTGATTTATTTGGACAACAGAGCTAAAATTCCACTTTGAAAAATGGGGTTTTGAGGCTTTAACTACAGTTACTCAGCCATATATGATTTACTTCTTTTTAGACTTCATATTTCTTCATAATGCTGGTGTATTAATTCCACTGAAAAGACATGTTGTGTTAATACCAAGTTTACAATAAAATCAAGACTACCATTTGTAAACAGACACATTTAAGAAGCTAGTATTCCTAGATATAATAAGTTGTGTTGTTCTCAAGAAATGAAATACACTTAGATGTGTGGTTTTCTTTAATATCAGAGGTGTCTCTTGACTTTTTGAGTCTAACATGTACACACCCTGTACAGATGAATTTTTAATCTTTTATAGGTTTTTATGCATCAGCATCCATGGCTTTACCACATAGGGATGTATACACCTTTCCACTCCATGCTTCTCTACCTGTACTCATTTGCTATCTGTTAAAGAAAACTAGGCAGTGAACAGATTTGAGTAGCAAAAGCCTTCGTCTTTCTTCTATCCATATCTCTTTCTTCTATTCAGTCTCTATCCACCCTTCACAGTTTCAGATCCCATACAGGAGAATTTATGGTTACCCAAGAAAGAATGTCAAAATAACAAATAATTAGCATCTGGAAATATGGTTTTGGTACAACTGAGCAGTAACTCTCTGCAAACTACCTTAGCACAGGAATTACAATCATTACTTAACTCATACGAAAAGGTGTTTTAATTTCTAAGAAAAAAACTCAAATTAACCAAACAAACACACCAACTAAACAAATAAAAAATTAAGCTAAAGAAACACCAAACCTCCTGTTTTTTTATAGCAGCTGGAACCAGGGCAACAGAAACCACATCAACAGCTTCTCCACAGCATGCTGCCATCATATAGAGAGAAGCAAGAGGCTGGAGAACTGAGTGAGACAGATATAACACCACTGGGCTGGGAACAGCACAGAGCTCCTCTCTGTCAGCAGCAGGTGCCAATCTAACCTGCTAACAGCCCAGTTATACTTAGGTATGGGTTTGTGACAGTCGTCTGGTACAAATACAGCTGAACTTTGCTTCTGCTCTGCTCTTTACTCCCTGGCCTTCACCATACCTAACCTGTCTATCCATACTGGCACATTAGATCCCATGGACAGCTTAGCCACCTCTTGCACTGCATTGGTTTTGCCAAAATGATCTGAATCTCACCAGTTATTAAGGTTTACATATGAGGCTGATTAGGTAACTTGCGGCTGCATCAAGCCAGGGATCCTTCCCAGAGAGCAAGTTGGCCAATTCCATCATGGGCTGCTATAGCTTGTCTCACTCAATGCTTTGGTTCCTATTGGAAAACTTTGTGCTGAAAGCTCAACACTGGCAAAGACTTACTGCTAGTAGCAGTGGAATTAAGTTTATATTATGAACTGATATTAAGTTTAATCACATTGCATACTACACCATTCAGTCAGTCACTTCACCGGTACACTAACTAAAATTTCTGAAAACCTGACTGCGTAAGTGCCTGCCCTCAAGAAGCTGAAGAGGTTCAGATTTTCACTTTGGGGGTCTATCTTCATTCTGACAGGAAAGACACCTTTTTGTTTCAGTAGGCAGGCAAGAATACTCTGTGGAGTTCACACCCTAAGTTCTTCCAGGAAGAATCTTGCTCATGAGAAAGACTATTGGAAATTGTTCTTTGCAGTCTTTGCTATATTCCTGCTGCATCAAATCCTCTGATGATGGGAAGTAGCATAAGGCCACTGACATTCAAGGTTTAGCCCTGGCAGGCTTACTGCTTTTGTAAGGTTTTTTCAAGGTATGGATCCAGCTGCAATAAGATGACTCAGACATTGACCAATATCCTCTGAAAAACAGATTGGCTACAATAAAATCACACTAACTCAGCCCTTTTTGTCATTTTTTCCTGAGAAAATACTGACCTGAATTTAAACACGCTATGTTTTAGCATAAAAAAGTTACAACTCATAAAAGAACACCTGACTTTATAACCCTACTCAAAGCCTTTTACTGAAGAGGGAATTCTTGGTTTCTGTGAAATTGATAGATTTAATGAATATATTCCTGTTATAATATAACATCTCATTTTTCTCTCTCATAAATACTTGTCAGGTTTATGATTTTTCACTCATTGGCCAGGAATTGTGTTGCACAAGCTCAGATTGTGGGTGCTCATACCAAGTTTAATTTCACTCACAAGTAGAGTTGACAAAAGATCACAGTCACTAAGCCCTGGAATTACCCTAGATATTGCCCTCTGCGCTCTGCAAATGAAATCCTACAGAAGACCCTTTGGAAAAGAAGAACACGATGGTTAACTCTCAGAAATCCATTTTGCACAGGGCAGTGTGAGTACACAGAGAAGCACTGAATGACAGGCAGATCTGCCAGATCCTGGATGAGCAAAGTCAGATGCTCAGCATTGCACTCTTGCTGTCTGCCTGTCTCAGGCTGTTCCTTTCCCACCTTCCCTTGTTCCTCTCTCATGCCCTTGATTAACTACCAGGTCAGATAAGAAATCAAGAACAGTGAAATCAGAACCAGATCGCACCTGTCTCCAGCACAGCCAGAACAGAACTGAAATAAAGCACTTACGAAATTGCTGTGATCATAACCTTCAAAACACCAAACTCCCCCAGCTGTCTGCTCTCATAGACCAGGCACTGGAGTGGAGACCTGGGCAAGAAGGCCCAGCAAGCTATTTCTATTGAAATGCTGTCACTTTGGGAAAGGCTAAAGCAGTCCACAGAGCAAAGATCTGTTTTTAGCAACAAAGCTTCTGAAAATAGACATGACACTACTATTTAGTTCATCGGGTTACGACTCAGTAATAGAAGGATCGCTTTACTGCTATTTAATTTGACACTGTAAGGGAAAAAGATAACTGCTGTTATGAACGAAGCACTGCTTATCTACTACCTATCTATTACAGCAGCAATTGTCATGGTGAGTGCTTATTGTAGTGGAAAAGGTTATTCTTGCAAGTTACTGAGAATATTTCAGTCTAAGGATTCAGATGCACAGGCTGCATTTCTGGTCCTCATAATAAATGCATATGCAGACATAATTGTCCATGTGTGCCTATATATGTATAAGCCCTCTCAGTTCTATACATTCAAAGCTAAAGTCTTATTTTTGCTAGCAGTACATTTCAGGAACAGTCTCATTTATTTGATGAGGGCAGGTAACTCAGGACCTTACCAGATTTTTGACTAAAGAGATCCTGATGACAGAAAAAGCATCATTGGTGCTTCAGGGAAAGTATATTCAAACACCAAAGAAGTGCAGGCGAATGGCAGTCTGTCTATAATCCAAGGCAGGAAATCAGGTTTACAGCTTTTGCAGTAGGCTCAAGGCTACTAAATTAGATCTCCAGCTCTACTCAGTGGAAGCAGAGAACATCTCAGAATGAAAAAGAAAAAAAGTTAATAATTTGAGTCCCACATATCTAGTCCCACCATAAAATTGTGAACAGAATAACAAATACAGCAGGGTATATAGTGTGGGTTGAGGTGCCTTTTATCAAGGAAGCTCAGGATCCAAACACCAAAATTTTCTACTGCAGTATAACTATGCTTTCTTTTGTAGAACAGGCAGGAATCAACTACTTTCTCTGAGAGACACAGCACAAGACAACGTGGCAGCAGTCCCTTTTGTAAATCCCTCATGAGCCACACACTAACACAGAAACAAGATCATACCACCACCAAAAAAAAAAAAAAAAAAAAAAAGCTAAAAACACAGAGAATGTCTTCCATACAGTAGTCTAGGTTCCCAAATTCAAATTGTTTTCATAAGTCTGAATATTTGATGCTTCATAATTAAAGGATGTTATGAAATGCTCCCCCTAGTTGAAGAGAAATACTGACAGATGTGCAATGTGCAACTAATGCTACATTTCAAAGCAAGAACATAATGCAAACTTGTCTGTTCTGAAAGAAAAAAAAATTAAATAGACATTACATTAGGTAGCAGCCTGGTTTTGGTTTGTCTGGTTTACAACCATAACATTACCCCTTTGCTTATTAAGTTGTCAGAGGAACACAGATTAGCACATAGA
The DNA here is from genome assembly GCA_013400215.1 of Cisticola juncidis. Taxonomy (NCBI): domain Eukaryota; kingdom Metazoa; phylum Chordata; class Aves; order Passeriformes; family Cisticolidae; genus Cisticola; species Cisticola juncidis. The sequence goes on along the minus strand of VXBR01002239.1, from coordinate 330,193 downwards.
TTAACAAGGAAAACATATACCTTTCTAAAAGAATTATCCATTTCAATTAATCACTGAAGCATGAATGAAGTTACAGGACATCTACAAAGAATTTTCACGTATCTCTTTTGGTTACATATACAGTTATGTGTATTAACAGAACTCATTTGAAGATCACTGATTTGCCTCTTCTTCCAAGTAAAAAGTACTAACACAAAGTTCTTCCTGAGTATCCACAAAGAAAAACTGGAAATCCTCAATGGGAAAGAAAAATACCCTTAAAGATGTGAAAGAATAGAACAGAATTGCACAGTTACAACCAGCTCAGGTATTTGTGGTGCCACTCACAGCTTTGAACAGAAATTAAGACATGGATGCATGTACAGGTAGTTAGCAGATTGTTCTTCCTTGTAGGCAATGATTATTGTACTCTATTTGCACAAGTCCTTCACTAGTCTAGACAATATGTTACACCACTGTATCAATATACATTAGACCATTAAAGAGTTCCATTAGAGAGCCACTGTTAAGGAAGAAAAAGTATGATACTGTAATATCTCAGCTGTGATGCAAGAACCTAGTTCGGGATTGTGCAAGTGACTGTATCTCTGACCAAAATCAGGATGGCATGTCACTGATCCACTGTTACTCTCTAGTACTGTAAGGCACTCTACGGAAATAAAGCATTTAAAACAAATTTGTGGCTTCTGAAATTCTTCACAGATTCTTGAAACATCCTATTGCGACATATCTCCCTGGCACTTAAAACAGAGACAACATCTAGCTGTTAACTGCATAAACCTCTGCCACAAAGCTGAGTGTTTCATACCCTCCCTCAGCAGAGGACAGGGCACGTGCAAGAACTTCAGCTGGCAGGGACACTAAAGTAGACTGCTCACCACCACCCACTGGGAAAAGATCGGAAAGAAAAAACCTACTGAACAAAGCGTCGTTAAAATTTATATTTCTTTTCAGTCCAGATCCAGACTAAAGAGGAGAGTGAGGGAAAAATGTTATGTACATTTCTCATTATAAGAGGAGCACTTTGCACCTAAGATCATTCACTTCATATTAGAGTTTCCATCCTTATCCCTGTCTGAGGACACTTTGAGAAAAAAAAAAATGTAAACAATTTTTTATTTCACACTGACATTTCAGCAAGAACAGCAGCAGAAAGGTTAATGGATGCACACAAGATTGTATTTTACATTTTGGCTTTGGACAATAGAATTAAAAATCTGATAACTCAAATTTTAAGAAACTGTGTGCCCTGTGAGATTAGTCATTATGTTTGTCAATGTTCATCAGTGGTGGGATTATATTGCTTAAAATGAAATAAGCTAAGCATTTAGAAGCCCTAATACTCTGATGGCTTATCTACAGGTTAGGAATATATTGCAGATTCTCTCTCATTCTTAGACAAACATTAAAAACAGAAGGCTACATAATTTCTTCCAGGTAATGCACAATTACACCTGGAAAAGTGAATTCAGTTTTACAAGGCAGTAGCATAGAGCAGCATTTGCAAAGTAGATTAATTTGAATAAGGTCATTCAGATTAATTAATGTAATCACTCATACCAAAACTGAATAAAATACAAACTTAAAGAATTTAACATGTGACCAGCTTTTTGCACCTTGTAATTTACCTGCCTTTGACTTCTTCTACAGGACAAGACTTAATATATGCTTAAATCTTTGTATGACTGTGGCTGAAACCAGCTCTGTAGTTGTTTCTTCTCTCGTTTCACCAGGCATAAGCTATGACCATAAAATTCCCAAAAAGTATTTCTTATTACTCTAGTTGTGGATGGAACTGCATGTTTCTTTGAATCTGTCAAGTGAATTTTCAAACATCTCCATAACTTGAGTGCCAATACTGTTAACCATGAAATCTGTTTTGAATTTGAAAAGTGGCGGGGTGGGGGGGTGCAGGGAGAATAAGACAGGAGGGAGAGATAAATCCTGTATTTTTCTTTATCTTTTAAAAATTTTATTACTTCAGTCAAAAAATGTGACTGAAGCAATAAAATGTTACTGTTGCTCAGTGTAATGGTATGTGTTTGAAATACAACCCATTTGCTCTTCATTCACTTCATCAGAGTTTTGGCAACTGCTAAAGGCTTCAAATATGTGTGTAGAATATTCCTTATGCTATCACATCCATATTATTTCTCCACTTACCATTTCTTACTGAGCTATTTTTAACAGCTGCCCACTTATCAGTTTTCTATTTATGGCTATGTGCTTTTCTCTGCCTAAAAACATTTAATGAGATTTGTTTATGAAACCCGTTTGCAATGCTTTGAATGCTGGCAGCAGCTACAAGAGCAAGTGATCAGAGACCATAGGTGCGGCTCTTCTTCCAAATCCCTATCCTAACTACAGACTGGTGGTCACTGCCAGCTCACATGAAATATGGTCAACTATGCAATCCTAGCAATTATACAGATGACAGGACACAGCTTGAGTTTATATCATGACATTGCTCCATTGACCCTCTCTCTCAGACGAGAGGGACGCCACCTCCAGGAATCATGGAAAGCAATAGGAATGCTTGGGAAGTAATATACTCCAAGTTCAATTGGGTATTTGAGGAGCTCTGAAAGGCAATGCGGCAAGCTCATACTTAGCTGCCTTGCTTATCCTTTATTCTGGCTCCCTCATATTTATCTAGCTGTTTATGGACACCTAAAAGCTACAAAAGCCGTTTTCTTTGGCTCTGAACTACAGTCTATAAAATACTGCTCAGTGAGGAGATCATGTTTGTGTCCTTTAATACCTAGCCAGGTGCTCTTCAGAGTTGGCAGCAGTGTCTTTACTGATAAATTTGACTGCACTTTATGTCTTTTCATTTTACAATTACAACACAGACTGCTGTTCAGCTATTGCTCCCTTTAAATCACGCATGAGTTTGGCTTGTGGTAAAAGTAATTCAAAGACTTTCCCACAAGCAATATGCCCTACCTACTAAAAGCAAATGAACAAAAAAGCAGGGAGCATAGAAATTCCCATCTAACTAAAATTAGTCTGGAATTTCTTTCCTAACTTCTTTGGTACCTAAAGGGCATATATTATGTTTTGCTGAAGCTTAAACCCCCTCCATTTCTAAAACCATCAGAGAAAGATCAGTACAGGAAACACTGCAGAGTGGTCCTATGAGAATACATTTGGGTGCAATGATTAGTATTGCACTGCAAAACGTTCTGGCTCTTTTTGACACCCACTGCACCATTTCTGTAGTACAATAATTACTGATTTTGAATTCCTTTTCCTTAGAAGATCAAGACATATCAATTTCACAAATCAAACCTCCTCAGAACAACAGAGAGATTTGTTTTAATCTCAACTACAACATTCTATAAAGGACAGGACTCTTCATTCTCGCCAATATTAGTAATTTTTTTATATCAAGTTCCCTGCTCACTGACAAAGTTCAGTGATGATCACAGCTTCCTTCCCTCCCCATTTCTATCTTATGAAACTACCCATTTCATTTAGAGTGAGTTATAGCAAATGAGTTACCAAAATTTTCTTATATGCTTCCAGTTTCCCCTACTGGTTCATACGAAGAGCTCAGTGGATATTTGTAATATGTGACAGCTGTCAAGAAGGGCCATGTTCCTGGAATGCAACACAGAATGCCATCAACAGCACAAGGATCATCTCTTCACATAGCCAGGAAGGGTACACAGACCTTGGCTCAGTTCAGTGAGAGCTGACACAACAGGTTGTCTATTTGCCAGAGTCACCTAGGAAAACCTGTGTACTATGACAAGGTCTCAGGAGGTCATTCATTCTGTTTCAGAGAATCATAAGTGCCCAGGAACCGCTATAAAGGCATTTTAAATAATTTCCGACAACCTTGGAAGAAGACATTAGTGTTTGGGTCTTCTGCAAATTGCTTGTATTTTCTGCAAACTTTGGCACAAATCTAATGTATATTAGGAGTAAGCAACTGAACTATTGACAAAAATTCACAAGGGTGATGCCTAGGGCCAAATAGAGAAAAAAACCCTCTGGTATTGCTTAAGAACAGCAAAAATGTGGAAATTCTTCCATTTAGCTTCCAGTGCATAAGTGACATGCAGTTTCTGTTCCTCTGAACAGAACCTCATTTCACAAAACTGTTCTGGCATTCAGAAGGCACCTCTGAGTAAAATCTACATTTACCTAAATGACAACTTATGTTCAAGACATGACAAAATTCATAGGAAATGTGAAAATAACTGATTTTCCAAAAATGTTCACAGTATTTCTTCTCCACAAGATAACCTGTTCCACTAACTGTTCTGAACTACCCCCGCCTCCCATAATTTATAAGCAATACTCAAATTCACTGATTATCCCTTTTATAGTTAAGACATTTTCTCTAGAACAAAACAGAACACAGATCACTAAAACAAATATTTTGGAGAAAGAACGCCTTGAATGACAAGACCAAAATGCTTTGCATGTTCACAGCTATAAAGAGGTAGATAAAAATGGCAAAATAGGTAATTTCTATGACATGTATACATGGGAACTATCCCTCGTTGACCTTGGCAATATTTCAGAGGGAAGCTTTCAAGGATTAACTGTTCAATCAATCAGATTTTATGACATACACCAACTGGCTTCACAAATGTACTTGCAATCAAATTGCAGGAATAACAACAAAAAAGGTTTAATCTATTGTTAGCTCTTATACCAGAACACACAGAAAAAAGTTGCATACTTTGGCAGGAACAACCTGCATGCTTCAGAAACTCCTCACCTGCCTCAGTCTGTAGCAAGGGTAGAGTGCAGCTTTTGTGTAGGTGTTGAGGAATCTTTATATAGGGAAGTGCCTTTCTGCAGCTGACTCAGTACACTGAGCCAACGAGAACTGATTCCTTTGCAGCCAGAGAAGAAAATCCTTCCCAAGTGCACCTCTATGCCAGTTGCTCCCTTTGAGACACAGTAGAAGGCTACATACATGCAAAAATTAGAGACAGAGAGAAAATACAGCCTCAAAGCAACCTTGTGTGCAGAATAGGATCTATCTTATTATCAGAATAATCAAATTGCATCAATGAGCCCTAGTCAGGGCTGCATGACCCTGAAGAATATTTTTGTACTCACAGTCATGCTATAAAAAGTTATACTGCCTCCAAAGAGCTTACAAGGGAAAGATTGTAGCAAACAGGTACAAATAAGCCAATTATACCCCCAAACAGGTTCCCAAATAATTATGGTTATGAGACAGAATGAAATACAAGGTGAAGGACATGATCTCCCAGCAAGCTCTTGTAGGAAGTACATTTAGCAGGAGGAACGGAGAAAATCAGCTATCAATTGTGGTTTACAATATACCCTGGTAAGAACAGAGCCTGCCATGACTCAAGAAGGTGTGCTCCATTTCACACATATAAACAATGCAGTTGATTCCAAGTGACGTCAGTTTACCTCAGATTAAGCAAACATCTATGTGCTTTATTGAGTGAAAGCCAAACCCCGCATATTTCATTGCAAAATTATTTGAGTGGAATCAGGACAAACAATGATCTTCTCATACTCAGAGAATCTCACAGAAAGCCTCAACAAACCCAGTTATCCAGTGGTAAGAGCTACTCAGTATCATACCTCAGCTACTTCTGATGCCCTTTTCTCTGCAAAAATAAAAGCAGCTAACAGTTTATTTAAAAACTAGAGGGAAGACATTTGTTGGGAAAAAAAGAAAAGGTAAGGGTGAAGATAGGATGCTCTAGCCCCAGATGTTTTCACTATTGTCATCTTGTCAGTCAAAGGGCAGATCAGAGTATGAACTGGGAAAAATCTATTCCTACCACTCTAATTGAGTCACCAGGAGATAATCTAACATATTAAAAAAATCAAATATTCTTTAAATAGATACTATTAACATAAGCAAATTATCAAAATTATTTTCTTTTAAAATAATAATAATCTTCATTCTAGCTTTGTATCAAATATCCTGATTAAAATAGATTGGCCGATTTGATACCCCTGTTTAATTTTTTCCTTTCACTATGGCTGCAATTGTAGCCAGCACAGCCAAGAATCTGGGTAGAAAACTTTGATATGAGCAGCAAGCAATCATTCACATCCCGTAGCTGGTCCTGAAAGACAGCTATGAAGTTACCTTGGACTACAAAATTACAGGTTTAGATTAACCAGTTTTGCCCCATAGTCACAAAAAAATTCTTGAGGACCCTCTTACAGCCTCTACAGCTATAGTTTTCTGTGAGGTTTTCCAGAAGTCTGAATGGAGAAAGACAGGGAACTTTTGAACAATGCAGTACCCTATTCTCTGTATGATGAAGGAGAGTATTTGACACAGTCAAACACTGGAAAACCAAAGAAACTTTTTTCCTGTGGTACCTGTATATTTTTATGTCTGTGGTTGATATATTCACATCAATTAATGTAATTGTAAACCCAGAAGGAAGAGATACTGAGGTTTATATAATTTTACTGCAAAAGAAATTTTTTAGCTGAAGATTTAATTAATGAGCATGTATTATTTGTAGGTGGAAGAGCCACAGAATAAATTAGGCTGGAAAGGGATGCCAATTCCAGAGATAGATTACAAGATAGAATTCATGAAAAGTGAAAGAAAATTCAGATACGTAGTGATGTTACAAAACCTTTGATATCCAGGATCAAATAAGAAAATTACCTCTTTCTCCAGAGACAAAATTAATAAACACTCCTTATTTCTTTTTGTTAGAGCAATTTTTTATTTATGCTCTGCAGATGTTGCACAGAGAAGCAGCAGAAATGTGGTCTGTGCTGCAAGCCGCGTGTAGCTTGGACTTAGGTAAAACTTGGATGAAGTCCTTGAAAAACTCTGAAGTAGGCAATTTTTTTTAAAAAAAAGAGTAATTAAGAGAGCTGGGAACAAAGTTCAAATATATATGTACAGACATACATACAAAGGGAAGAAAGCCCTTTTTCTCACTTTGGTGTATCACTCAGTAAAAAGTGACTTACTGTTGAGTGATTTGATCAGAAGTTGCTCTGCATAACTGTATTTTAAAAGGTTAAAAGGGATAAGTTCATTCTTCTTGTAATTCTACTTACTTTCCAGTCTCTCCTGTCCAGACACTTGGAAAAGGGGAGAAGTAAAAAGAGAAAGAAATCAAGACTATTTCAAGCATACTCTTTGGCAAAAACTCTAGATCAAACTGGTAAGCCTGCCGACTGCTGCGCATACTCCATCACAGGCTTTAAGTGAAACAACCATACTGAACTTACAAAAAAAATATTCAGAAAGTAAGACTAGATAACAACGCAATTTTACTCAAGTTCAGATAGTTTAGTCAAAAATGAAAGCTGCCTTGTCTTCTCACTGTTTTTCTTGTCACCTTACCAGGTCTAATGCCTTTGTTACTGAAGAATAAATACTTTAAAACTCCTTCTATTCTTCAAGATAAAGAGCAGTGGTATGAGCTGTAATCTACTGACAAATTCCCTCACTAGGGTAAGTAATCCATTTCTCTAGGACCATGCAGGCACCATTTCCTGTGGCTGTCCTTTGGTTTTCCTGATCCATCATCTTACTCAAACACCTATTCTCTGCTTCACTTCCACTAGCAGAACTCAAGTGTTGCAAAGGCAATCATTTTGCATAGTTTCTTTCCTTATGTACATGAAGACAAGGAAATACAAAAACATGAAGGCTAATTAATGTGCTATGAGTGAAGAAGGAATAAAAACTACTTCCTGACCCCAGGCTATATTAAGCCTCTTTTTATCCTGAATGTATTTTGGAAAGAGAATGAACTGAAGAATGAACTGAAGCATAGCAGTTCAGAAAAGGAAGGGAAGAAGGGAAGAAATTTGTACCTAAGCAGCAATCCAGCCAGACCTTGTATTAAAGCCTAAGAGGTCTGTGTTTCAACAGTCTTGTGTTTTAAGGAAGTGCTTGCAAAGTGCATCAGATTTGGCTACCTGCTGAGATGCCCATGCACAATGAGAGCCACTGTACTTTGCTCTATTTGCTTCAGTAGAAGAGATCTAAGGTCTTTGGCAGAACAAGTGAAAGGTATAGGTGCCAAAATTACATCCTTTGATGGAGCTTTGCTTAGCTCAATTTGTTATGAAAAAAAGTCCTATCACATTTTTAGCATGTTAAAATGACATTAAGGTTGCACAGTCATGCATTCAAAGGTGCAGGAAAACATCAGAGTTAAGGTTTTATGTGAAAATTAAATTAGTCTCATAAGATAGACATTGTAAAACTTATCTTTATTCTAAGGTGCAATTTTTCATTACTTTATTATTTACTTCTCTCTCCTCTTCCCAAGCAAGATCAAATGCTGCCTGCCAAATTTCAAGTGGAAAAGGGTAGACTTTAAGGTTTCCCCCCCTCCTCCTCCAACCAAAGCAAGATGCAGGATGTTTTCCCTTTGTAATATGAAAAAAAAAAAAAAGGCATTTTCTGTCAGCTTATCCTAAGAAGTACACCAGTATAAGCCTGGCTGAATTTCCTCCCCTCCCCACCTCTCCTGAATGAAGACACCCATCTGGAAAATCTCAGCCTAAATTATTTAAGTTTTGGGAACATTATCACAGACAGTTAAAAGCATGACCTTCTGGGTGAAAGGGTTAAGCAATCTTGAGCATAGGTAGAGTTAGCAGCCCTGTCCATCACACATAAACACAAACAGTAGAATGACATCACAATATTCTGAAGTTTTTAGAGTGAGAAGGAGATCCACTACCAGGGCTGTGTGAGGAAAATGTTTAATGTCTATTCCACCCATTGTAATGGCATCCATCAGTAACAGGATTAACAATAGATATTTGCACATTTTCCTACAACATCTCTGCCAAAACAACTTAGCCCTGGCCTTCCAAACCTTTTGTCATACCCTCAGTCTCTCAATTACACTACCCCTAGCTCTAGGAAGACATAAAATACTCCTTTTCTCAGTAGATGCTGAGGAAAAAGTTTATAGCAGAGGTTTTTCTTCTGCCCACATATGTGATTTACATTCCCACTATAGGACAATGTTAGCAGTACATCCCTGAGATTCTCCTCTCTTTCTTTCTCCCATTTACTGTTCAGATGACTCTTATTCCACATCAGGTACTGCTTTGCATTAAAAGACACAACTACAGTAGTCATCTATTCTGATCAAAAAAAGGGAGATTCCTTTTATGTGTTCAAAAACCACACTCAGCTAATTTGGTCAGAAGTTACTAAACAGCTGCAGGAACCACTAGGGAAATTCACTGCTTTATGCAGTGCAATTTATGGCCCCTTCTGCCCTCCAGAACCATCAACCTCAGAATCTCGGTAATGAAAAAATTATCCAGAAATTAGTTCTGAGGTTAGTGTTACTCAATTAAGACACAGAAGAATATCAATATTAATAGCTGGTTTGATTTTGCGGTTGGTTTGGGTTTGGGATTTCTTGCTTGTTTCAAGAGAGGGAGCAATGGTATTTTAAAAGCATTGATTCTATACAAATGGTAGAAATGTAATGGTAACATTCACTGATCATCAAAAGAAGATGCACACACATTTATGTCAAGCAACACTGGGGTAAAACTATGTTTTCCCTTGGTCCCAATCTCCAGCTGCAGAACAGATTCAACCAGCTGAAATCGGCTGTCAGACATTTACTCCCTGTAGATGGGGCAACCCAAAAGCTGCCCAAAAGCATGGAGGAAAAGGCCACACACATAGGAGCCATAGGAGCTCCACATGGGCGACACCCACACACAGATGCTACTGTAGCACTGTGGAGATGCTGCTCTAGCACTGTTCTTGGGCTTCCTCATATTGGAAAGGAGCTGAGTAAATTCAGCAGTGAGCAGGGATGAGCGATTTTTAACTTAAAGCTCGCCAGGCTTCATTGCTGGTGTTTCCTAGGCTGTGAAGCAGCATCGTTCTCTAAAATCTGTAATATACAATCATGCCCCACTTCAACATCATGATTAAAGTGGATGGGCTGGCTGATCCAGTCCTGAGACAGTCTTACAGACTAAAGTTCATTTCAAAACACTTGTTGCCGTGGGGCACTCCTGTAATTTCCACCAGGACAGTTCAAGTTCATGGCCTAGATGACCTCCTTGACTGGCTGCCTCCCGGGTCTGCGAGCCACATCACCTGACTCAGGACATCAGCAGAGGCCCATGAAATCACTCCCCTGACAGGATCAACACCTCCAAGAAACCCCTGTGCTGTTTCATATAAGCACTTCTAGGTGGCCACAAGGTCATTTGGTTGAAGAGGGAAATGTTTGGTTTGTGTTAGCTAAAATTAGTCGACGGGTGCAAAGTATTTGTTTACTTTGCTGTTAGAAGCTTGAGAGTAGCTGGATGTTCTAAATGGAAAAATTATTAATATAACAGGAAAATATCTTCCTTTCAAAAGTGCTGTGTCCTCCATGTAGCACAGAGCTCTCAGTTTTCTTAGAGTGGGGTTTTAAAGGCAGCAGGAGAAAAGCTTTGGGTTTGAATTTTTTTTTTTTTTAAATCTTTTAATGTATTTTATCAAGCTACTGCATTGAGTTTTGTAACTATTGTGCAGATAAAAACTAACTGGGCAAAGAGCTCTTGACAAGGAAATGTTAATGAACAAAAATTGATGTGATACACACTTTTTTTATTTTTCCCCCAACACTTATTTGTTAACTTCCTTGAAGAAAGCAATTATGTAATAGTGTATGGAGAAGTGGGGGAAAGAAATGTGGTTACTGTGTAACAGAAAAAAGTTGCAAGCATTTATTTCCTTTATGATATGATGATGTCACCTAATTTGCCATCTGCAGCCAGCTTAAAATCAGGGTTTCCATAAAATAACAACCCACTAGGACACCGCACAAGCTGTTGCAGTGAACAGTCACTTTCTAGACACAAGTCTTTGAGCTAGTTTAAGCTCCAGCAGATTTTCTCCCTCTGGCCTCCATATAGAAAGCAAAACATGGCAATAGGGCTCTCAGTAGAATGCCACTAATGACCTTATACTCTTGGATATTTGATTATGGGTTGATATGGCATAAATTCTCAGACCTTCAACAATCCACTACCCTAATGTACAACCATCAAGGACACAAAACAGTCCACTGCAAGCAAAGTTTGAAATTTACAGAAATCATTTCTTGTTATCTTGTCCATCACAAAGGCAGAATACAGATGTGCAGCCAGGTTTCTGTTCCTGCAGTGCACTCTTTGTATTGTGCCTTCTCTTCATTTTGTACAGCCAGATACCTCTACCTCAATAAGTCCTGATCTCCACCTGGCTGCTTAGCTTGCTGGGAGCACACAGCAAATCCCCACCTATTTCTGTGTGGTTTTCCTTCAGATGCATCTGATTTCCTCAGAGTTCAGTTCCAAGGCACTCTCATCCAAATGGGAGGCACAAAGGGTAAATGACAATGTATAACAGATATTTAACCCTATTCTGTCAAATATCTAGGGATTACTCTGATAATACTGCAGCATCATAGTTGTCAGCAAGGATTGATTACAGCATGTGGACAGATTCCCTACATTATAGCAGACTCAGGACAGATTTTGCACATGGGAAACAAGGTATGTTTTTGTTTTCACTTGCTAAAACATGAAGTTAAACATTCAGTTCAGCATTCATCTGCAACATGAGTTATTTCATTTCTATGTGAATTTCATTATCTCTTAGAGGTATGTTATTTCAGTAATTCAGTCTAGGATAATCCAGCATTTGGGATTAAGAGTACTGAACCTTTGAGAGCTAGAAAACCACTTTATTATGAGACAAGAGATGCAGAAATGCAAAAAACCACAGACTGGGAGACTGACATTTGTACTCTGACACATTAGTGCACTCTGTCAGTTTTGACATAATTTGAAGTCTTGGTACACCATGCAATATCAGAAATTAATGACTTCCTATCTCTATTCATTTTCCTTCACTTCAGAAATGGTTTCATTTCAACAGACAGATGCCTGACTTTTCTCTAATTCACCAAACCACACTGACTCCAAAAACAACAAAATCAAACCAAGTCAATCTATTACCTATTATTAAATCCATTTCAGGAATGTGTTTGGTCTCTAAAGCATATAACAAATACCTAAGCAGCAAGAGCTCTGAGGGAAGAAAATGCATGCCTTATTCTTTCAACATAAGCAGAGCAGAGTGCCTCAAAGTAAAAGTTACTGCAACATTGACATGATTCCAGCACTACATCAGTAGCACCAGTTTCTACAGCGTGGAAAAATAAGCCCTGGCATATCAGTCTATCCTTATCAGCCAAGCTCCTTCCCCAGGTTTCCTCTTAGAAAAAAATCTCAACCCCCCAAAATACAAAAGTTAAAGGTGCAGTCTTCAGTCTTGGACAATCAACCTAGAATCTGGCAAGATTTGGAGGGCCTTAAAGGGTTAATTACACATCTGCTTTTGTTGGTATTTTTTAATTCTAATTGAAAAAATTAAAAGCTATATACTGGGTGACAACCATGGCCATCAACTGTTCATCTTTCTGTAAATTTGTCATACAAAACAAGGATTCCCATTTACTACTTCATTTTCAGTATTGCTTGCTCATAAGCAGCTTTGTATAATCATCTGTCAGTTTTGAGCTTAAAAAAAGTTACACAGATTGTATTTACACTTTGCAGTTGGAGTCTAGGTATTATACTTTTATATCTCTTGAGATATAAAAGATATGTTTTCTTGACTCTTTACATTCTATCAGATGTACAAAAAACAGAAGAATTGTGCATTTTTGAATTTTTATTTAGAAAGAAAAATGTGTTAGCATCTTTTTCTATATCAGATTTATGCTTAGAAAAAAAATTAAAAATCATAACAACTGGAAAAGGAGAAAGAGAGAAATGACAGAGAAATATTGAAGTGTGGATTCTGCTTTCATAATCTTTGAGGTTGCTAGATGGAGCTATATTGGACATTTTGACATAAGTTCTTAAATGACAGCCTGCAGGAAAAAAAAAACTGTGTGTTTGGTTTTTTTTTTTGTTTTTTTTTTTTTGTGGAGGGAGGTGAATTTGACTTTTCAAGTTTTTCAAAACTAATCTTAAAATACTGTGCATAGTGGAGAAGATCTCTAACAGAGCAGAATCCTCAGAATGCTCAATGGGGTAAGTGACTGTAAAAAACATGGAATGTTAATTCGTGTTCTTATGGATTATGGTATGTTAAAAATCATAAATAACCACCATAACCATAAATAAATATGTTATATGAAAATGTAACCTTAGCTCCAGCCAACCTTGGAATTTACTGATCCAGAAGCAGGCACCACCCTAGATTTACCATTTAGGAAAAGACAAAGAATTGTCGGGAACCAGGGCTCCCATCATTGCATCAGAAAAGAGGACACATTAAGATAAGCAATCAGTCCTTCCTCCGGTGGACAGCAGAGCCATCAGAGCACCATCATCCCCTGGATCTCTGGAGAAAAACACCTTTCCATTCTCAAACCTCTGTCTCCATTCACCCACGGAAAGACCAAAATTGGCACCTCTCCCTACTGGAGGAAAATCTTTTCAACAGACCAACGATGTTGAATTCGAATAACCAGTCCCGGGAACAAAGAGACTGTGGGGAAATCTTGTGCCAGGGGCAAAATAAACTGTATAAAACCTGAGCCCCAAATGAGGCAAATGTGTGAACTTTTGGGGGGGCTGCAGCATGCTGGAGGCTGCGTTCCCACTCACCCGTTGACCATCCTGGGTTTTCTGTCAACATAACATCGCTGGGCGTTTTTACTGAAATTCAATAATTTGATTTTTCAATAAACCAAATCATATTTTATATAGGAATATTGGATTGGCATTTATAACAGTAGTCACAAGCTTTCTTTTTCCACTCTGAGAAGGTATTAAGATTCCAAAATTAACCAAGTCCTTGAAAATTATAATAAAAATCTAGACCTGAAGGCTGAAGGAAAACAAATTGAAGTGAAAGCAAAGACTTTTTTTCAGGAGAACTGGTAGTCAACCAATAGTACAGTTATTTCTTGGCGTCTTCCCACTAGTCTTTTAGACTAGATTACTTTTTTTTTTTTACACTATATCAACCTGAAAATGTATGGAGCTCACTATTCAGTGAGAGTGATGGGGTAAAACATGACCACTCATAACAATTGGGAGCTCAAGGAACCTTATTTAAATAGTCTGGTTTTGACTTCCCAGTCTTGGAATAACCTCATCAAGCTCAAAGAATGAAATAAGAGGTAGTTAAAGACAATTTCTCCTCTACAAAACTATAACAGTGATGTTTGTTTCTCTTTTTACATAAATTATTTTACCTATACAATATAAATAAGTCTGGTGCATACTATCTAGCCATAAATAGAATTCCTCCAAGTACAGAAGTAAAAGATTCTACTCAAGACTGACAATTAACATCCACACCAAAAGAAACACAGGCTAGTGATTGTTGGGGGTTAGATTTGTTTCTTTTTCACTTACAGAATTTTCCCCCTAAGTTGCTAGCAGACTTAATGATTGAATGCTTGACTGAAATAAAGAAGTGGCCAAAGGCAGCACGGAGGCTACATCTACTGTTTTGGGTCTCTGGGAATTTCCCTCAGATAGGGGAGATAATGCGAGTTTTGGGAGAAGTAAAAGACACGGTTGGAGGCAGCTTCGCTCTCTCTTGCTCTCAGCATCAGGGAGGATGGTCAGGCTGCTGCTTGCTGCAGGAAGAGTTCACGACCATCACTCCATCTTGTCCTGGGAAATCTACCATCATCACCTGCTCGTGTGCCCAGGAATCCTGAGCTAGCCTCCTCCTGCCTTGCTGGGCTGGCTTTGCCCCCACCACTGCTGCTTCCTCGGCACCTGGAGGCTCTCCTGCTGCTCTGTAGCCCTGCATTGCCCTGCCCTGCTCCGCCGGGACATCCCTGCTGCTCTATCTACCAGTGCAGAGCATCTGATCTCATCCACCAGCCCGGGATTTATCACTGTTCCAGCTTGGCCTCTCAGAGTCCTGCAGGGGCAACAAGATCAAACTACCCCTGGCTTTGTGAAAGAAAGCCCTCAAGGTTCCAGGTTCTGTTTATTACTAATGCTACAGTTGTTGTTTGTTTGTTTTGTCATATATACTAGTAATGAACTGTTATTCCTATCCTATCCTATCCTACCCTACTCTATCCCTCTGCCTGAAAGCCCCTTTAATTTTCTAAATTAGAATAATTTGGAGGGAGGTGATTTGAATTCTCCATCTCTAGGGAGGTCCTGCCCCTCCCCTAACAGTTACCTGTCTTTCAAACCAAGACAGCCATCTTCTCTGTTGGAATTGTTTCAAACCAAGACAGCCATCTTCTCTTTTGAAATTGTTGTTTAATAAATGCTTAATAAATGTCATGTTGTTAAACGATAGGTGCATGGTGTGACTAAGCTGCAGTGAATGTAACCTTTCTCTTCTAACCCACGTTACCAAATGACTTTCTAGGGTTTCGCTGAACTGGTGAGATATCCACAAACTAAGACACAAAGTAAAGTGACAATTGGACCCTCCAGTCTAGAATACAGCAGAGACTCAAACCTAAGAAAGAAGCTACTGTTAGTTAAAATAATCCATCGAAGATAACTAACACTTCAAAACATTTCATCTGAGAATACACCTCATTTCAGCTGTGGGCATGCTTGGATTCAGAAGCTGGTTTCTAAAGTAACAAAGCAAATATGTGAGCTAACAGAACAAATGATAAAATGCATCTAATTGAATCCCTCATTGTTGAAACCAAATAAAGCAATCTTAATCATGCTAATACCTATGTTCATATCCATTTTTGTATCTTCTGAGTCTAGCTTTTTATGTTAAATGCCAGAAGTTAGTCACAGAAAACTCATTCTTGACATTATTAAAAGAAATAGAATCTAGTCAGAAATCAACTACTGCTGTAATATGTCTGTAGAAAAAAAATACTGAAGGGCACAGCCCTCTCAAAATATGCATGAAATTGCCATTGACATCTATTAGGACTCAGTGTATAGCAGAAGAGCAGGATGTGGCCTCACAAAAACTGCTTCAGAGTGGTTTACAAAAAACATACCAGTTTACAGGCAAGTCCTGCATGTCCCACAGAACCCCCACAGGTCAGCAGGATAGCTTAGTCCATAAAAGGGCTTCAGGAGACATATTTTTATGGGATTAAAAGAGATGCTGTTTTGAACTTTCATTTATTTAAATAATTTACGCTATGAAAAGGGCTTTCCTTTAACAAAATCTGTGAAAGGTCAGAGTACAGTGCTATGTCTCCTTTTTTTGTACTTCATACTTATTAAATGCTGAGTAATATGAACCTAACCACAGCCTTTCCCCTACAACCAAAAAAATCTGGATATTCTCTCTATCAGCAAATAAAGATAAGAGCAGCATGCTGAAAATACCAATTTTACTACATATTTCAAGAGGTGATAACACACTTTTCATGGCAAATTCTCTTTTCTCTACCCAAAAATAAATAACATAACCATGCTCTTCTCCCTGAAAAAAAACCTCTGGAATTTTCTGAAAATATCAATTACAAAGTCATCTTGGTATTATTACAAATTTACGACATCCCTAGAGCACAAATAATTACAGCATGGTGGAAAATAAGTAAATATGTAACCATTTATGGTGGGAAAGCCATTAGAAAAATTTTACTTCTGCAAATACACATGAAAATGCTGAAAACTAATTGAAGAATGTAAAACAAGAGTGCTTTTATATCTATGCAAAGGTTCACATTTAGCCAAGAATTCCACTTGAAGAGATGAAGCCTACAACAGCTTCAATACATGACATTTACAAATAAAAGCAGCTGGCTATGAGAAGTCTCTTAAAAGTAATTAATTTTCCAATGCATTTTATTATGGCTGTCAAAAATCCAGTGATGCAGGTTAGTAGCATGGAGCTATAAAAAGCCCCACACACCATGCCAGCTGCATAATCTTTGCTTGTTTCAAAGTCTGACAGTTTCCCTTGATTAAAATAAGGATACTTCATTATGAGTATTAAGCATTGCTTTATGAGTTATGTAAAGTTTATGCTTTTTCATTTATGATGTAGAATTTTAACCACATTGTCTCACTTATGCATAATCCATCAACCCAGGTGACAAATAATCTTCTATATTTACACACTAGGAATATACAAGGAGCATAGAGTATTAGCAGCTGAAACTACAAACGCTACTGTCAATCAAACTGGCCAGCATAGGACCATATTTCTTGTCACCAAGAGGCTTAAAGCAAAGAATCTGTGCCTAATTCTCTTAAACCTTACAGGTCAAAAGGTTTTAAAATTATTTTTGACACCATTTCTTTGCTTTGTCAACAGGCCTGAGTACTTTTTAACATGTAAAGGATATCAAAAAGCTGCTCATCGGAACAGTCTGGCATTAACAATTTATGGGTTTAAAGTCTACAGTGCACAGTAATTCCACTGGTACAAGAGCAGGCTGTTCTGGAGTTAGAGGATGGAGATGTGGCTGTAGGACTAACTTACATTACTGCAAAACCTCCAAACCAATCAGTTGTTCTCCAGGCAACCAGCACTTGCTGAGCCAAAGCCACAGCACAGCCTAAAGCTGTTTCACACTGCAAAACACCCCATTGTCAGCACAAGCTGTCACAGAGACACCTTTCCTGCCTGTTCCCAGGTCTTGCTTTGCCCACACACTCTCAAACACAAAAATAACATCTCTAAATAGCAGCAGTGATGTCTTTCTTATTTGTTGAAGCACTGTGCACAGAGATGAAAACCACCATCCTTGAAAAATCAGAGCTTTTAAAAATTTTCAGAAGGCCAACAGCTTGAGCCTTTCTTACTAAAGATGCTGTTCTGCACCAGGCCCAAACTCCAGCTAAAGTTTTGGTCCCGTCCTGATAGGTCAGCAGACGGAAACCATTCCTTCCACTGGAGTTTATAGAAATTCTGAAAATATTGAATGATTGAAAAACAAGCCCCCCACACAAACTGCTGGCTGCAGCTCTCAGGGACAGTAGCCAGCATCAGCAGCCATCATCCACGCTGCAACTCTCCAGCAGTTTCAAGACACAGTCCCTGTGATCTGGAAAGGAGCAGAGGAGGCACAGCATGGAGCAGGGAGCACAGCACCTCTCAGAAGAGCTAAGAAGCAGAGGCTGACCCACTACCTAGAAATTACTACACAAACCGTTTCCCAGTTTGTCCAATAAAGCAAGGTTGCTGCATCTTCTCAGCAGATTTCTGACTGAAAATAAAGACAGCAGGCTGAGTTAAGAGATGATGTAAACAATGAAAACACTTACATGGTTAAGAGAAATAGGGTGAAAGTCAAATAACAACAGGGAGAGTTTGAACTTGGTGACGCAAATAAAGATTTAAAGAAGAAAAAAATGACAATAGAATAACACAAAGGGAAAAAGTAAAATAGATTAATGTGAAAGGAAAAAAAAGATGAGATATCAAGAAGGGAAAAGAACAGATTAAGAATAAAAAGAAATACATTGTATTTACAGTGAAGAGATCATCAGGACTATAGTTCACTGGTCCAACATTACGTTCAAACAGAATGCCAGAATTAAAACAAGCAGTGAAGGAAGCTTAAAAATTCTGGAATAATAATGTTTATTAGCCATACCCAGAAGAACTTATGGGGTCATAGAATAATTTAGATTTGCAAAGACCTTTAAGATTATTGAGTCCAACCATTAACCCACCATTGTCAAGTCAACAACTAAACCACATCCCTAAGTGCCACCTCTACACCTCTTTTAAATATCTCCAGGGATGGTGACTCCACTACTTGCCTGTGCAGTCTGTACCAATGCTTGATAACCCTTTTTTTTAAGAAATCTTTCCTAATATCCAGTCAAAACCTTCCCAGGCACAACTTGAGACCCTTTCCTCTCATCCTATGCCTTCTCCTAGTTAGGAGAAGAAAACAACGCCCTATGTCACTACAACCTCCTTTAAGGTAGCTGAACAGAGTCAGGTCTCCCAAGTCTCATTTTTCTCCAGGCTAACCGCCCCCAGCTCTCTGCTCACAAGACTTGTGTTCCAGATCCCTCATCAATTCCATAGCCCTTCTCTGGACTTGTTCCAGCACCTCAGTGTCTTTCCTGTAGTGAGAGGCCCAGAACTGGACACAGCACTCAAGGTGCAGCCTCACCAGTGCCACACAGAGACAACAATCCCTTCCTAGTTCTGCTGGCCACACTATTCCTGTTATAAGACAGGATACCATTTGCATTCTTGGCAGTTCCCAAAACTTGTCATGAGGGTTTCCCCTCTGTCAGGGAACAGGTATTTGAGATCCTGTAATGATAGGCTTTACAAAAGTATGAACACTAAGGAAATCTTGGACAGAACAACAGTGTCTCTGTGCCAATTAAATTGGTGGTGCTTTAAGTGTGGTAAAGGAGGCAACAATGATGAGAACAGGTGCTGATGTCCCTTCATTGTTGTGGTGTAAGTTTTTGCTTTGAGTTTCCAGGCCAGCTTTCTATTTCATTGTGTTATGATTTAAGTTATGCTTTGTAACATGGAGCTCTTCCTTAGACTCATCCTCCTCCATTCCTGGAGATAAGCACTGTCCCTTATTTGTGTCAGTTTGTTCTATTCTTAGGTTCTGTACCTTAACTATTATGCATACTGCTATGTGTCAATTCTTTGACTTCTCAGCTGGCAACTCCCTAGAAGTTACTCCATTGGCCCTCAAACCTTTATCCCTTCCCTAATCTCCTCCCTTCCCTGTTGTCAATCCCCTGTATCCCTGCCCCTCTTTCTAGAACTTTCCCTGCCAATCTCCCCTTGCTTGATGTATCATTTGCTGTCCTGTGTTGTTCCCCTCCCTTTGTTATCCCCATTGGATTTAGTTCTGTATTCCCCGCCTTAGACTCCTCCCTGAGTGTACCCTCAGTGGTTGTTTGGTTTGTGCCACCCGTTCTGTAAAACCCACGGCCAGAGCCCTGCCCTTTGTCCTTGGGGTTTGGTTCTTAGGCTTTGTTGTTTGGTTGTCCTCACTTTCAGTAAATCTCCTCAGTTTACTCTGAGACCCATCTCGTCTCTGCTTCACCTCTGCGCCCCAGAAGCGATCGCTGAGAGCATCGGGGTCGCTGGGTGGGGAGGTGAGAGCTCCCCGGGGGAAGGTGTCGCACCCCTCGCTGCCGTGGGCCCTGGGACACATCAGAAGCACACACCGTGACACTTAACCTTTGCTTTAATGCAGAGCTGTCATTGCCAAAGACTACAATTCTCCCTGATTTTCAAAAGGTTGTACAACATTAACACAAAATTGTCCCCAGGCTTTCCCAAATGTTAAGCTTAAAACAATTGTTATTTACAGTAGCGACAATTATATGAAGTCTGGAAGACCCCATCCTTGCTGGAGCAGGTTACCTCCACATTCTTTTCTAGCCTTACAAGAGTTAATTCTCCTGTCTGCCAAACTGCTTAATTCAGACACTGAAGAAAGGGGAGGAACAGGTGGAGGGAGGAGAAAAGATGGGGAATGTAGCCAACAGGACAACTCTATGCAGCCCCTAGAAGAGCTCTGAAGCTGAATTTTTGCCCACAGCCTGTTGCTGGTAAATACCAATGGCTTCAACTATAACTTAAGGTTATATCCATGTTTCTCCCTGCACTGTGTGTGTGCAGTGGGCCTGGTTTTCATTTAGGTTATGGGTGAGGATACTGCATTCAACAACCCAAACGGACGCTCGGACACTCACAATTAAAACAGTGTATCTCATGACAACGTATACACTGGGAAATAAATACGAAGTCTATTTAGATAAAAATTGTTATGAACCAAACCAAAGGAGATACAATGAGCAATGGAATGCTTACACACAAGAATCAAGGCTCAGTCCTCCTTAACTTTACATTGTTGGAGCTTTGTGTCAGGACAACAGATTACTTACCTGTTACACCTCTCTTCTTTTCCTGCACTGTTTTGCTGTGCAATTCAGAAAGCAGCACAGCCACAAGATTCTTGTTTCTGTGAAGACAGAGATGGACACAGACCTCACCTCAAGGTCTGACCTTTGTAAGGGTCGGAACTTGTCTGTCAGAATAGGGTAAGTGATGGATAACAGCCCATCATAAAGGCAGGAAGAAGAGAAGGAATAAAACACACCTTCCATACTGAAAAGCAAAAGAGATGAAAGGCAGAGATAAAGGATTCTCGTCAAGAAACACGGTGAAAGAGATACACATGTCTTGGAAGTAGAGACTCCAAAGTTTGTGAAAAACAGGAGAAAAGGAAACCCTCAGTGAGAACAGAAACAGACCAGAAGAAAGCAGCCACATGATAAAGCCATTCAAACTTCAAAAAAGGAAGTAGAGGAATTTGCACTGTTACTGGAGAACCCAAAATATTTCAGATGTTTACAAAGTACGCAAATAACCGCTCTTGATGGTGGATTAAAAATGTAGTTCAACTCAAAAAAATTCTGAGCAATTTGAAGTTTCTACTCTTCTTTCTTCTAATACCTTTTTCTTTACTATCTTTCTCTTCCTATCCCAAAATCAATTATATATAAAATAAAAGAATTGTTTGTAGAAAAGAATTAGCTCCATTCCAGTGAAATTGCCAAGGCTTTTAACCCTTACTTTTCTCTCTTTCCCCATTAACAACTGCTAGTTCCAGTGTGCTCCTTTCATCCATATTAGCTGGCATTACAGATGATTCTGCTTTAGTGTAATGGCAGTGTAAGATTTTTCACTGATTTATAGCTGAAAAATACTTATATTGCTTGCAAGACTACAGTTTTATGTGAGACATAGAACTTCTCATGCCTCCTCAGATGTGTCCTTAAAAAAAGTGGAGTACATTTTCCATATTGAACGAAATGGTAATACTAACTGATAAAAGAACACCACACAAACAGTCATGTTTAGAGCTAAAAAAGAATTCAGGGAATTTCCAAGAAACTGGAATGCAGAAGAACACTGGTAATGTGATGCCCTAACTCAGCCTTAGAGAGAAATTACAAGTTCCTTCCTTTTGTGGGTCTGCCATGAATTGAATGTACGTCACACTCAGTTGCTCACTTCACTCAGTGCCTTCCAGGTTTTCCCTACCAAAATTTCTCTTGCTAGGGAGCTCTGATTGCTTTCAACACTTTCTGTTTATATAATTGGAGCCTAAGGTGCAAAACTCTTTGGAAACACTTCCCTTTGTTGAGAAAGGTACCAAAAAGACTTACCCGCAAGAAAAACAAGCTACAAATTGGCAACATCAGGTTTCAATAATAGTCCCTTTCCATTCTCTAACTAATTCCAACTAATTCTCAGAAGTTTTGCTTGTCTGAATTTGAGATGCTTCAAATATGGATCATGCAGAAGAAACTCCAAAACACAGAAGATCCAAAGGTACTAGGCAATGCAGCAAGGCTGTCAGACTTGTTAGGACAGATTCAACATTAATTCAGCACAGTATGTGCTGTGAGGAGGGCCCAAGACCAGGCTTTCATCCAAACCTATTGAACCCTGGTTTAATTTCGTGTTTAGGCTGAGGTTTGGACATGTTAATATTTTTGGGGAGTGATTCATCCAAAACTTTAAGTTATCCAGGAAAAAATGTGGGGTTAAATTAATCCTAGATGTTAGTATTTAAAAAGAAAAAAACATGTTTAATATGATCTGAATGGCAGTAGAAACATGAAGCCACAGAAAAACGATATATCTATGCAACAATAGCATAAATTATTAAGATCGGTGCATCCTAAATAACAAAACATATTCTGAAACAGCATCTAGGAGAAGGATCTTATAGAGGATCCTATGAGCAGAATTGGCTAAAAAAGTAACTCCAATCTTGCCAGCACCAGGACAAAGCAGCAGTAAGAGGTGCTTCACCAGTCGTACCAAATTAGCCCCACTAATACAGCTGGGTACTCCAGAACAGCTGCTTTTGGTTGCACATGGAGTACGGTCAGGCGCGGAAATCCAATTCCATTTCACTCCTCTATGACAGGCCCCAGTAACCCAAAAAAAACCCAACAAAAAACCTGCTGCACTTTCTTGCCAAGACCCAAGACTCTGGGATTTTAATCTGGGAGGGAGGGAAGAAGGAGAAATAAAGAGAGGCCTGCAGCTGGTTTGAGTCTTGGGCAGGAAAAAAAAATGAGAAGTCATAAACTATTCCGTTCTTTAAGAGAAGATGGGCTCAGGAGTTTGGAAAGAAATTTCTGATTGCATTGAAAAGATTAAAATAGTGATAACAAAATAAGTTTCAGAAATGGAAAATGGTCTGGAAAAGAAGTCTCCATATCTGCATATCGAATCTGCTTTACTTCAGCTGTCTAACCAAATGGTGATTCTGCACTGTGGGTTCCTATTAGAAATAGCATACAGAAAGATTGGGTGCCAAAATATTTATTTACACAGTGAAAGGCACATTAGGTGCTGAAACGATCATCAGTTTTGTTAATGTTTACATTGCGAATATTTAAATGTGGTAAAGTTTTAAATGATCGCTTTTGTTATGAAAAGAAATGACAGGACATTTGTATTTTGAAAGCATCTGAGTTTATCAGATTATGATTTTTAGCATATTTGTGGTCTTTCCCTACAGCATATTGTTTGTGGTGCCTGTGTAGCTCAAGTGTTCCTATCCTGTTAGCCAAGTCATGTATGGAAGAAAGAAACTTTTACTTTGTAGCTGGGCCTATGCTGCTGTATATCACTGGCCTCTCACTCCCCAGCAGAGATCCACAAGCCACAGGACTCCAAGCTGGGAGCTGCACCACTCCTGATTAGATGAATGACAGACAGGAGTCTTGAAATCCACCTTAGAAGCATTCAAAACCAGCTTGGTTTACCTTCTCACAGAGCTCTCCCCATAAGTTTGCCTGAACACTTGCTTCCATAAACTTCAATTTTCAGTGCTTTAAAGATACATAGATTTAGGAAAAAAAAAATGACCCCTTCTGTCATACAAGAACTAGTGCAAAGCATTCAAGGACTCAGCAAGGCAATGGAGCAGAGCAAAACATGCAATAAAGAATTCTAAGAAGCCCTAAAGCACAAAGTCACCATCACCTTTTCCTCCATATGCTGTTCCTTCAACCAACTACCTGAAATGAGGGATTGACACGCACCAAACTCAAAATCCTGGTTCTTCGTGCGACTAAGAAAGTTGCTGTTGTATTGCCCTCATATGTGCATATCTGAGGGAAAGAGGGTCACCCAACACAGGGAACCAATCAGGCATGGTAAGTTGAGGACCATCAATACCTCTGTGCAACTTGCCTCAAATCCTCCTTCCTCTAAAAATTATATACCACTGTGACATAGGAATTTTCACAGAAAGTCTGCTAAGCACTGCATGCTGACAATGTACAGGGACAGGGCCCAGCTGCTGCACAGGCTTCTTGCAGAGGAATGCACTTCCATAAACATTTGTGTGCACAGCCAGCACATCTTAAAAGCAAAGGGGTAAAAAACCAAAACAAGCCCCCTCTTTCAACCTGTCAAGTCAACATTCAACAGGTGATTCTCTGATCCAGTTCCTTCTTTGGACTTCCCTCCACTGGCCCCAGATCTTAGAAATTTCCAGCTACTGCCATAATTTCTTTTCTCCCCACTGCAAACACACACTTGAAGTTTCCCACTAACCCCGGAGTGCCCAGTATATCAGGTCATCTGGTAACAAAGAGGCAAGACCTAAGCAGAAACCCACCTTTCCAGGGATATGGTTTTCTATTCCCTTGAAAAATCAAGAAGTTGCTTCTCTCCTTTACAATTCAGCTAGTCTTGTGTTGTATTTTCCCAAATGATCAACTTCTTTCTTACAACTTAACTTTGACTTCCGCTCTCCCCATTTATTTAAAGATTGGAATGAAAATATAAATTTCAAGGGTACTATTTATTTTAACTTAAGTTTCATTTGGCCTGTTTCTTCCTCACTTAGATATCCAATATTCAGAATTCAAAATGGATTTACTACTTAGACACAATTCCTCTATGTTTAAAAAACACTACAAATTCAGAGGGTACAAAGACAAAGCTTATGAGGATGAAGGAGTATGGGGGAAGGACTTTCCATAAGGTTGGAAGCTGTAGCAGTTGGACATATTTTAGACAAGAAGCAAATAAAGGCAGCACACAGAAAAAAAAATCTGGAGTGAGGTATGTAAAAGATGGACACTTTTTTTGTGAATGTCTATTTTTCCTTATCTAAATACAAAAACCAAGAGGCTTGTGCAAATTTGTGAGCTCCTGGAAAATTCAAAAAAATCACTCAACTGAAACACCATCACTAGACCAAGAATTATAGGCTGCCAGAATTATTCAAAGAAAATAAGGTAGCTGGATATATACAGATGGATATAGAGTTAGTACTAACAACTAATTTCAGAAACCTTTTAAATCACATCCTATAAAGTGTAAGACAAACTCCAGGAGAAAACTTGATGAAACTATGTTTTCCACAATTTGGCTCAAAGTTCTTACCAAAAATAAGAATCCATGATCCGAAACTGGAACAAAAACCAAATTATTTTATAACGGAGAAAATAAACAAGGCAGGACAGGAAAAAATTTTTGCTTCAAATCATAATCCTCTTGAGTCTTCATTTATCTTGTATATCTCTGCTAATGACAATATTATTTCCATTGCATGTCATCAAATGGAAAAACTTCATGAATGAATGACACATTAAAGAACTTCATGGACTATGGAAGAGTTGAAGAGGGGAAAAACCAAGCCAAATTCCTGTCTAAGAAGTACATCACCCTCACTCTTCACAGCTGGTGAAGCTAAAGATTTTGGTAGCACGGATCTTCACATCACAGTCCTGTTGAAGAGATTATATAAATGGAAAATCCCATTTCTCATGGCTCATCCATTGCAAATTGGCTGAAGAATGTTCAGGTTGCAAGGCACACATGCAAAGAAAATGCAGTAGGGATCAGTTGAGAAAGTAAAATATGGAGGAAGAATTAAGCAAAACACAGTCCTGTCACTGAGCTTCAGAATGGCCAGTTCTCTGAAACTGAGGAAACTGTAAGACCAACTTACTAGAAAGGAAAGATCTGGGCAGAAGCTACAACCGAAAATTGAAAATCCCAGAGACATAATTTGCAAATGAGTTCAGTTGTTTATGAAGACAACTATGTTGCCAATTCAAAAAGGGTTGGTGGATTCCAAGAGAGAGAAGGGGGAGAAAAGGCAGGTTTTTCCAGTTGAAACCAAAGGATTAAAAATACTGCATAAAGATCTGTGATGCAGATTATTTTTAAAATTGGTTGTAAGTTCAGGTGGGTGCAGGAAAGAATGAAAAAAATAAAAATAAGACTAGAGAAACTCTCAGACTTTAAAGGCTATATCTGTTTAATTTATTAAATCAGACTATGCCAGTATCTTCTCATAAAAAGTACTAAATCCTAAAGGACTTTGAACTAATGCTAAAAATTATAAATCGTACCTTGCAAGTAAAGCTAGCAAATGCAGATAAAATAAAATATTATTAGTTTGGTTTTTGAACAATGAAGCTGATTAACCTTAGTAGCAACTAAAACAGAATTGGAAATTTTTGATTGATTCAAATCAAGACTGTTTGGGGAAGATGCATTTAAAATAAAAACAAGCAGTGGGGATCAATGCTGATGTGTTGTTTCTATCAGGTTTTCTGTCCTGATGAATACAGGCAGGTAGATCAGATCAATCTCCCCCAGCCCTTAGTCCTCTGCATCTTGTGCTTGCAGTTCTGGTTGCATATCCAGACTCCAAAACAAGATTCCAAAACAGATTCCATTTAGTCATACTTACATCTAAAACTAATTCACATTTTGCTGTACTTTCTCCTCCCTTAGAACTGGCAGATGACATATTACCATTTTCCACTTTCCACTCAAACATTACTTTACCCTTTGTATGCAGCTTTTTATTGTGAAAATAGCACTACCACATGTTTTACATCTTCTCCCTCTGAAAATGAAGATCATGTTAGCACAGTTATACCATCCTGCACCTGTCCTCTACTTACATGTGGTTCAAACAGATTTGTAACACTATTAGGAACCAAACCTAGATCCAGGTTTTGAAATTACTCTACACAGAAGCATAAGATCAGGAGTGCCTTAAATCATCTTGGCAAATACTCAACACCGAAGCAAAACTAAGTATACATAAATTGTTATGTTTAAACCACTGTTAAGATTACAGGGAAAGGACACCAGAGCCTGCTAGGTAACCTAGTAAAGAACAGAATTAAATTAGTGTTGATCACTAACTGGTGTAAATGAACACTAAATCATTAGGTCAAAGAAATCACCTACCTACATGAAAAGGTCTGATACAGGAGTGATTAAGAAGCCTGACATCCCAATACCTTCAATTCCAGAAGAAAATTGCAGCATTAACTATTGCTGTAAGTCTTGGTAGTGACTCTGTTGTGATGTGTTCCCCCACCAAGCACACAGTGAGAATGAGGAGCAAGATGAGCAATAAACATCTCACCTACAAGTCCATTAACATCTTTCAGGGCTTATATTTGCACAAGCTAGTATTGAATTTCCAGCACTGTGCATTAAAATATGCTATTCACAGAGTGACCTCAGCATTTCCAGTTTTGCACATTAATTTTCTCTAACGCCAGGCTCTAACATTGTTTCACAGGGTGTGTCATTCCAGTACGCTTGACTGATGCTCAGCATCATTTCTGAGAAGGCCAGCTATTCCTACCAATTTACTAGACTTTAGTGGGAAGGTCATGTTATTCAAAGACAGCTATACCACAAGAGTTACTTTTGCAGCTCAGAGAGAGGGTTTACCCCAGATCCACACTATCTTGTTGCATAGTGCCTCTTTTCCTCACTCTAACTCACCCTGTCAGTCAATTCATCGTCTGCACACGATGTTTTCAACTGGTTTAATTTGTGCCCCCACAATGAATTAGAAATGCAAATCTGAATGCTCTTGTTCCTAATTATCCTGTCAGCACCGGCAGCCAAGGAATTATGGATTTAGGTGCTTGGATTTGTACCACACTTGAACACAGCACAACTGAGTGCATTGAATGAAACACCTTAAGAAAGCAGCAAGTACAAACCCATGGAACATACAACCAGAGCTGCAAATCTGCAGAATGCAGCAGTCTCTGACATGTGTCAATAAGGATATACAAGTGTCCTTCACAGGATTTACAATGTATATATTAAGAAGCTAGAAGGATTTAACAAAATTGCTGTACTGACAACTTTTAAGCTAACTATATATGTCTTGACATCATGTATGGTGTGGGAGGATACTACCACAAAGGGGTGGATTCCAGACAATACTTGCCCCTGTTTTGAATAAGACATGATTTATTTTGACTTTTGTTTTGTATTTTTACTAGGAAATAAGTAACAAAATAAAGCATGTCACATTTTATTTATCCATTTTTGTTCTTTCCAGCCAAGCATGTTCTCAGTCTGCAAACATTTAACATTTTCAGCATCAGTGCTTTACCACAGAAGACATCTGAGGGTTATCCTCTTCCCTTAACTCTAATAAATTATATAATTCAAAGGTTGATCAAAGCACTCTCTCAACTCAAGCTAAGTAATGAAAGAAAAGTTTAAATTAGAATCATTTAAACATCCTCAGTATTGAAAATGTGGCTAGTCATGGCAGAGGAAGGAGGGAGTTGGGGTTTGTCGCTGATTTTTTTTTTAAATTTTTAAACAGACGTAATCAAACCTCTTTTAAAGTTGCAATTAATTCCTAACTGGGACAGGGCATCACACATATGGAATTTAATTAATCTTTGAAAATCATGTGTTTGCATTCCTCCTATATGATGACTTTTACCACACCAGAAGCTTCCTAATTAATTGCAACCAACTTCACTATACTGAAACAGATGTAAATAAGATTTTTTTTTCTAGTCACTATAACCATCCTCACTACACATGTACATAAAGGAGAACACTGGCTTTGTGCACCTACAGACAAAATTGCATTTCACCACAGATTGGGGGATGAATGGATCAAGAGCAGGCCTGCCATCTTGGGGGTTCTGGTGGAGGAGAGGCTGGACATGTGAAGAAATGTGAACTTGCAGCTCAGAAAGCCAAACCTGTCCAACAGGTCAAGGAAAGCAATCCTGCCCCTCTGCTCCACTCTGGTGAGACCCTACCTGCAGTGCTGCATCCAGCTCTGGAGTTCACAGCACAGGAAGGACATGAACCTGTTGGCGCAAGTCCAGATGAGGCCACCAAGTTGTTCAGAGGAATGGAGCATCTCTCCTATGAGGGAAGACTAAGGGCATTGGGTTGTTTAGCCTGGAAAAGGTTTTGTGGAGACTTAATTATGGTTTTCCAGTATGTGCAGAGAGACTACCAGAAAGATTTTATAAGGGTGTATAGTGACAGGACAAAGGGGAATGGATTCAAACTAGGAGTTAGTTTGGATTAAATATGAGAAAGAAATTCTCAGCTGTGAAGATGGTGAGGCACAGGAACAGGTTTTCCAGGGAAGTGTTGAATGCCATCCCTGGAAGTGTTCAGTGTCATGTTAGATGATGCTCTGAGCAATGTGGTCTAGCAGAAGATGTCCCTAGCCGTAGTAGAGAGGTTTGAACTAAATGATTTTAAGATCGTTTCCAACCCAAACCATTCTGCAATTCTATGACTTCCTGTAGAATATCAAAAGCTGGTTTTTTCCCATTGAATAAAGGAGCAAAGTAAATTTCCATAACATTTCATTCATTCCTACTCTCCCTCTACTCTAAGGAAAGTCAATGCTTAGGCAGAGCTCTTTAAACAATGAACCTGAAGCAATTCTGTCTTGTGACAGAAAGTAGCTCAAAGGGATGAAACATAAAGCATGACTTGAAAAAGTCCTCTCTCAACATTTTGTTTCAGAGTCTGGGGGGTATTTTCAGAACCTGAGCATTTGGGAAAATCTGCCAAGTGACTGAGCTTGGTTTTAAGTACAAAAAGACTGGCAGAATCACAGGAGAGCTTAAATTATTGGTGAACTTAAAAGTGAGAAAAAGCTAAAGCAGTTAAACCCATTGAAAACAAAGTATTGGAGACTGAAACATGCCCAGGAGAGGAAAGCATGGCCTAATGCCAATCAACATCAGCTTGAAAGATGGTACTTATTAAGAAGAGAGCTTCATACTCATGAGACTGTTTTGGAGTAAGCCATGGAATCAGAAGAGGGTAGCTCAGATGACGGGTATTACCAGTGGAATACTCACAATAGGCTTGCTAACAAAGAGTTCATGAAAATATTAAAATACTAAAGACAAATATGCTATATTCTCTCAGTCGAGCTCTATTGTGGCATCTGATTTTTTATTTAGACATCAGCAGCTGTGTAAACTAATCCATTCTCCCAGCAGGACTTTCTTTGGGGCTGGAGGCTGAAGGTCTCCATAACGAAGAGCTGGTGTTTTAAAGCTAAGAAGCACAACTTCCACTGCACAATCACTGTGGTAGTAGTGATTATGCCATAACCCACCACCTTAGCTTATAAAATATCATAAAAGGCAAACTACAACTTAAAATATCAGAGACATTTTTTTGCAAAACAACCCCAAAAAGGAAAGAAACCTCCTGCTACACTGCCTACAGCAGCTCTGAAAGGGTCATTATTATGTTAATAAAACTCAGTCAATGTGATCTGTGTGAATATCCAACTTTTTTATTACTTAAGCACTGGATCAGGATTTGGGAAACTTAGATTCAATTTTTTTAATAGGAGAGACTTCCTGGAACCTTGCAAACATCACATTTTTTGGGCCATCTTTGATTTCTCATGGGAAAACATGAGAAATAATTCTGTCTCACTTTGCTAAAGCTATACTAATTGTAAATTCACACTGTAGCTGGGCCAGTCACTGACACAGGACCTAATACTTGGTTGTTTCAGGATAGATGGTAAACATTAAAACTTCTTTTAAGATCCATTGTTTAAATATTTCTAGCTTTTTGAACCTTCATTACATCATTCTTCAGAACCTTCCTTCTGTCCTACAGTGGTTCAGTAATTTACAGGGGAATGGGTCTCTGTGGGTTTTGCATGTTTTAAAAGGGCAGGACTTCAGAACAAAAGAGACCTTCCTTTATAACACAAAACCACCACACAAGATTTTCCTAGTTCTCTCCCCAAAACTATTTTTGTTTCATCATACACAAGGGTTGAGTGAGAACAGGAAGACAAACTAAATCTCCGTTTGATAATAGAACTATTAAATGGTGGGAAATCATTTTTTTCAGTTGAATATCTTGCCTTGGCCTTTACCCAGTTCTTGTCCCACTGATTATCTTCAGTACTCTTCAGGGCTACCACAGTACCTTGGAATTAATTCTCAAGATGTCTCCTCAGAGCAGTTGGCTCTCACTTTCAACTACCAGCACATCTCATTCCTCATCCTCAGTGTCAGGGGCTGTATGAGCCTCACAGCAGTGTCTTCAAAAAAACCCCAAACCCTCACACCATATTTAAGAATATCCAACTGTTTCACATCTGCACTGTACTCAGCCAGATTGAAAATGTGTTCTGAGTAAGTGATGGAAACAGGTCAGTGTAAATACTTGGCAACAACAACAAACATGGCAGTGTCCCGCATTTTCTTTTAAAAGCTAGCACACAGCCTCTATAATGGAGAAAAAAAAAAAAAAAAACAAACATAAAATCATCACCAAGGACAAGGTGATTTGCTCCAGATAGACATTGAGCAAGCCTGCTTTGATGTTCAGTCCTAGAAACTTTTCATTACTCAAACACATCTCCCCAAAGGTGGGATGCATCATTTATTTGATGATAAAAAGGTCAAATATACTTGATATTTCTTGATATACTTAATATTTCACACACAAAACCCACTCAGTTTGTTAAACACTCAGGATAGAGAACAAAACTAGATAGAGACATTTTGCTTTTGGAAGCAGCCTTAACAATGTGTAACTTCATGGTAGTAGGGGGATATGGTTTCAATTCTAATCTGGATCAGACTCTAAATATTCTGACATATATCAGGCAGAATTGCCAAAACATATTCTTCCCTTTCAAAACATTCCATTGGCTCTGGCCTCATTAGGTGGTTCAAATGCTATTTCATTTTGAAAAATTAAAAATACGATGTTAAAAGGTTACATTGAAATAGAGAAATTATATGGAACCATGGCACTTTATTCTACTTCTCTAGTCTTTGGGATACCACAGTGTTACCTATCAGATTAAAATTATAATTGCCTAAATAAACAGCTTTTGTATTAACTTGGTCCATTTCTACCCATTATTCTGAAATGACTAAAATTAAAACCATTGTTTCTCTCTTATATGGCACATCAGGCATCTTGCTATAAGCACAACTATGAGAAACTTCAAGAACACTTCAAGCTGGCTCTGCTTCAGAGTAGGATTGGACCAGGTGACTTTCAGAGATCCTTTTCGACCTAGGCTGCTCGACAACATCCTTCAACATCTTTTTCCATTTATTTTTCAAACTAATTTCCCAAGTATTTCCTTGGCTGCACTAGCGAGTAGATTAGATTACACCACACAGTTTCTACTGGCCACATAGGTTGCTCATTCAGCATCTAGCATCACCATGGTATCTGACTGTTCCCTCTTACCTTTCCATTTGGTTACTGAGGAAAGCAATCTAAATGTTATTTTGAAAAAAAAAAAAAACGAGCATCATGTGTATAATCCTCTTAAACAAAGGTGTTAGTGTTCTAGGGTAGTAATACAACATAAGTATTATCATACCCACACCATTATCCATTTTCCTATAATATTTTTTTTAGATTTACTAATTTCACCTTTGCCTTCTTTGCAGACCTAAAAAGGAAAAAAGCCTCAAAGGTCAATACCACCATGAACCCATCACATTGCTAATCTCCTACACTCCTCTCCCATGTAAGGCCACAATCAGCAGAGTTATGTGCTCAATATATTACTCCACAGTCTTGCTATTAATATTAAATCTTAGGTTCACCTGTGTTTGTAATATTAAATCTTAGATTCACCTGTGTTTGTAATTTACCTCAGTGAGAACAGCAGTGACACACTGAAGTCATGTACACTGAAGGATGTAGCTAAAAGAGCAGAGGTAAATTTGAACAAAAACCACAAACAAAACCAAAAAACCTTATCAGCAGCAGACTAACCTACTCACATGTCGCAGGTAAATTGCTCTTATATGCCACCCATGCCCCTGATTGTAGCACCTCTCACATGATGCTCTGAAGAAGCTGCCACACCTCACAGTTTGAAATTTTTGTTTTTAAGAAAATCAGAGTAAGTAGTTTACTAATCAGTTTTTACTGTGCAATCCTACAAGATTTTAAATAAAATGTTAAGCATATGACATTTGTAAATAGCCAAAAAACCACTAAGTACCAAAGTGACAAAGTAATATATCTACTTCAAAGCAAACTTCACGTTCATTGTAATGGTTCAGAGAGATCTGAGTCACTTGCAGAACATTCACCCAAACATCAGCTGAGCAGTGAGAGAATGAGCTGAACTTGACAAGTTATTAGAAAATTAGTAGCAAACAAACAGAATATTGTGGTATGAGCTCAAGTTACAGCTGCTGAGAAAATAGGCAGGGTATATTTAATACCTTTACTGTTACTTGTGATTCTGCCTATCTGCAGAATAGGCTCAGAGACATCACCAAGTCCCAAATGTGGCTTTCATCTGGGCCACAATGCCCTTTCTTAAGTCCCTGTAGAGTTCAACCACCAGCAGAATAAGATATTTCTGACTTGTTTTAGCCAAGCCATATTGCCGATTGTAATGATGACCTTGATAAGCAGCAGAAATTACGTTTCCTTCTTTTCCTTATGGCCCAATCAAATTAATCCCATAGCTATATAATATTCAGTCACAACAGAAGTCACAGAGGTAAGTTGAGAGATATATGCAGAGGTAGCAGATGAACAGATTGAAAGTTGTGACAAAAGAGCCATCAAAATTTTACCCTTTTCATAACAACACAGATTTAAAAACAAGACTAAAATAAGAAAATACNAAAAAAAAAAAAAAAGTAGAGTAGCAAAAGCTGGCAGAAGCAATTCATCTAGTTAAATGACACCAAGATATGCCATTCATACAACTAATGAGGATTAGCATGCTGATGATATTCTAAAAATAGCATTGTTAAATAGGGCAAATATCTCCCAGGAATCAAGCCTAATATATAATGCCAACCTATGTCCACCAATTTAGGATGACACACAGTGCTAAAAATATACAAATCTGTTACAAACATTAGCCCTCTGAACACAGTCCAGCTCTCTAAACCTACAGGCTATGGCTGATTGGGGTGGCCTGTCAAGTCCAATACTGTTTGTAAAGAGCAGTTAGTACAATCAGCCCAGAGTGTAATATTCTTTCATTATCTGTAGCTCTATAAGGCACTTTGATCTACTGAACAGCTGAACATAAGAGGTGTGTTTTTCAAAGACAATGATTTTACGTAACTTAGAATGACAAAAAAGTTAAATATATCAACCCTCTAAAACAGATTTCTACAATAAAAAATGTCTGCGAAACTAGATTAACAAGCCTCTCATGAGAAGCCATTTGCAGCAGAATGTTTCCTACAGGGAAACACATCGTCATGTGCACAAGCAGTGCAAGTTCAGCAACCTTGAACTATACATGACCAAAATTGTCTATAAGGGATGCAACCTGATGAGCTCCCAATGAAAAATGTAGGAGACAGTTGAAGGAAATTAGGGTAGAGGAAAATCAAGCAAAACAACCTGGAAAAAACCACCCCATATACTAGTTCAATACTTTCTGAAACATTTTGTTTCAGAAGTCATTATAAATGCAGTAGTGGGCAGGAGGAAGAGAAAAAATTAATGCAATACACAATTTATGTTTATAGAGGTCTGACTGACTTTGTTTGTTACTAGTGAAAGTACCATGGACAGCCAACTGTAAAGATGGAAGCACAGTACTAAAAAACTCCCTCGCAGCTATTACCTGTTTTGCTCTTCCTTCTAAAATCCAGCCAAGTGACCAGTTCTAGTGAGAACAACATAAAAGAGACATAAGCCATGCATCATGTCTGAGTAGGAATACCTAGTGTGTTTCCACTGCTGGCATGGGAAGAATTTCCTTCTGGTTTCCATGAACAACAATGTTCCAGCAACCTTGACAACAGCACATAAGTCACTGCAAATCAGTATTCTCCAGATCCCTTTTCACCCTTGCAATGTTTGAGTACAGATACTGAGTGTATTTCTAGCATATCCATTCTGACAGGCTGAAAAACCTTTGTTCTGCCATCCTTGTTTGCGGAATAGATGCCTCTAACAACTGTGCTCTCAAGAAATAAGCAGAAGGCTAAACATCCAAGCATACATGGTTTCTTCTTCTTTTTCTAGCCTGTAAGGAAATACAGCTCTGAAGAAATTTCCCCTCAAAAAATAATGTGTTTCAAAGAAAACTTACCAAGAGTTTCAGCTAAACAATATTTCACCATCTCTAGCTGGTCACACACTCAGTTTTATTGCTTTGGGATCAGATAATACAGTACCCACCACTGAAAAAGAAGCACTGTGATCCTCCTGCATAAGCAAATCAAGAACATAGCTGTGCATAAACCTAGCAAAATTTAGGGTGAGTCACAGTTCTAAACATATTTTGGACATCTATTGAGTATTTTGCTCCTCTTCTCTTTGTTAGCCTTTTTCTTGATTTTCAGTATGTTTCTCTAACATATCATTGGTTAAGATTTAAGTTTACCTGGGGCTCACAAATATACTGTATATCTTACAATCTCTTGTTATAAAGAAAGCAAAAGAGAGGCAAAAACCTGACCTCTGTGGCTTCTTCAGCCATCTGTGGAGCCAACACTAGTCTTATCCAAGCCAGTTATGAGCATACTGATACAAACCTGAGAAACTAAGAGCAGCTAAACCAAATCACACGAAGGCCTAGTAAGGGTAACATGTCAAGTGCATGACCAAGTAAAAAAGATGTAATCAGAAAAGAGGTTGAAGAGAGCAACCTTTACCCCACATATCCCAGTGCCTTCAATATTTCTAGAAGTATACAACACTTTTCTTTCTAGCCACTGCAACCAATAGTTACCCAAGTTTCAAATTTTATTGATGCAACAGATCAAAGAAAGCATCCCTTACATAGTCCCATGACACAAAACTCTACAAATAAGTCATGTGCTGCCTTGCAGGACAGATCTTTCCTGCTACCTTTTCAGCCTGTTGCCCCATAATTCTACATCTATCTGCAGTGAAAATTTCATCACCAAAACCAAAGACTTGAATTTTAAAGTACATTTTTGGAAAAAGTGATTGCAAACACAGGGTATAGACTTGCCTTAACACAGCTGTATTCCAAAATCATTGAGACACTTTTAAAAAGTGATTTTTACATGTACAGAGCATAAATAAAAACAGTTCTGGAAATTCCAAATAAATCCAAATGCCTCATGAAACGATATACAGTAGATGCCATAACTGTAACAGTCCTGTACATCCAATTACTGAAAATACTTGCTATGACAAGTACATATTCCACACATTGAGATTATGTTGACATGCAGGTTTCCTTGTACACTCAAAAAGGAAATCTTGACCAACTGATTTTACTGTAATCTGAAAGCTGTTTTCTAAAGAGAACATTACTATAACACCTCTCAAAAAACAAAAAAACCACACCAACCAAACCCTACTACGTTTACAGTCTGTAAAAACACCGAAGAACAAGGTACATTACTCCCTCTGTGTTCTGTAAATACTCTGATAGTCAAAAGGCAAGAAGGAAGCAGACACCTCATGAACCAATGAAGTGGTTGTCACCTGAATTTTGACATTTTTTTGGAAACAAGTGTTTGCATCTGCTTTGTCCTGCAGGAAAGTTGTTTGGTTATTTTATTTGTTGTACACAAGTATTCAAATACACATCAATGCAACTCTGTAGCAAGGATCATGTTGGATATTTAAAAATGGAAGTCTAAAAATAAACTGAGATGATATAACTTCGGATTCCGGCAGCAAGTACGTGATTAAATAACTTCTACTCTAAAAGAGAGTTTTCTTCCTGATAGGAAAGAATGAGACTTCATACATTCTCATTTCAATTAATTCCTTAAATCCTGCTTACTTTTCCTTATATAAGATATAAATGGTGTAGCTATCACCCCACTTGCTAATTTCAGGTCTGGTCACTAATGCTCAGTGGAAAGATCTCCTGTGGAGAGTGCTTAATGTTTCTATATCTGCATGTGGTGCATGGTAGGACCTGAACCCCATAAGAATCAAGATTATTCTGCTTGGAAAGCTAGAATATCCATTAACTCAAGCCAGCTGAAAAATGTTTGAGGAAAAAAGAAGAATACTTTCAGCAGTAGAATTTTTATTTCTAATAAAGGTTATTGAAGCAGAATTTCTAATTCTAAGAAAGGTTATTTTGAAATTAGCAACAAGTTACAAAATTTGATTTTAAGAGTTTGAAAATTGAGCAGGCTGCATTAAGAGAAAGACTTCAAGATTGGAAGAATTCAGCAATTTTCCTTCAATGTACAGGTCTTGAGAAGTCACACATGACAGAAAAAAGTTTAAGAGGTGTTAGAGATGTTGTGAGAAAACACCAAAACCAAGAAAAACCTTATCTTCCTTTGGATACAGCTTAATGACTAGTAAACAAGCACAGAGAAATCTCCAAGAGTGGTTGCAAAGATAAGGATGCCATTTTTGCAGCTGTTAAGAGATGGAGTAGGCACACAGTTCTAGAAGACCACTTGATTATATAGAGACATACTACTTTAATACTTTATACAGGGGAAAAAGTGAAGATTTGAGGCTATACCATAAGGCTCATGAAATAGCACATTAGAGAAGATACGGTCAAAACACAGAAATAAAGTGCTTTCTGAACATTTGCTGCAAATGTGTATCAGATTTAAAACCAGCAATCCATTCCTGCTCCTTCGTGGTGTATAGCTTTGCTGTGGACTGCTGAGTAGCTGTCATGCTATGCAGCCTGGCTGCTTTCCAGTCCTGGGTGAAGCAATCCCCACAGCATTTGCATGAAAGAAATGATGGGTTCCTTTGATGTGAAGTATGTTGAGTGAATAAAAGGTGGGTTGGGGGTTTTTCTGGCCTTTATAAGCATTCTTTGTCCATGCCTCTTTCTCACAAGTAAAAACCTGAGCCAGGTGTCCCAGAAAGTCACATTAATGTTTAAGTATTCTCTCTGAAGCCCCATGTAGAAAATATCCATTCCTCACATCTTATATTATAACTACCCTTCACAGAAGAGATTGCTCTCAGCTTTTTCAATAGTTGATTTTTGTATATTCAGGAATTGTCATCTGCAAGTATGCTGTGAAAAAGACAATTCCTTTGATAGAACACAAGTGGTTTTTATCTAAATGTATTTGTTGGTTTAACTTTACAGCTTTAGACAGTTTCTGCAAATAATTTCTTTTAATTATTTAAATGTTATTTCATATGAAAGTCATTACTACTAAAATCTACAGTATCCCACCAGCAAGAAGGGAAAAAAAAAGAAATGGGCAAAGTTGCAAGCACAGCTCTTCTATTGTTTCTGACTCAAGCAGGGTTGCAAATGCTGGAGACTGTTGGCATTTTGAAATGTCTGGAGACTCCGGCAGGTTCATAGATACTATGGCTCTTGGTGGTCCACAGATACCACAGCTGATTTACTAAA
>VXBR01002239.1:249411-291630 GCA_013400215.1 Cisticola juncidis | reverse complement strand
AAAAAAAAAAAAAAAAAAAAAAAAAAAGCATTTCTCAATAATATGTGTATGCTCCATGCCTTTCTGAAAACAGGAAATCCATTTACCCCTATGGCTGCATGGTCAAGCATGCAGAGCCACACAGTCACATTGAGTTTGGATCAGGTATAAATTTTACACCCTGAACAACAAATCAGAGAGGGTGTGAGGCATTATACACTCCAAATGTTCTCTGGTTTACTCAAGTCTCTCTCTACTCAGAAGTTTACTTGTCTGTAACAAAAGTCCAATAGCATTAGCAGCTTATAGAAGAAGAGGAATAGTCTGACTACCAGGAAAAGTAAGTCATGTTAAAACAGAATTCAAACCAATAATCCAGAAAATCATTAACCTGACTGGGAAGAACTCCATCCTGTCAGAATATTTCCCCTGTTAATTTACTCCTGGATGTAAGTGATGCTGGTAAACTCACACAGAAGGTTTTGAAAATGGAGGACCTTGAAAGAATTCCATGTAGAAATGGTTTAGTAGCAAATCAGTAAAGATTTGTAGTATCTGCACAAGGCCCTTGGGCTTCACCACTAAGGTAGGAAGTAGGGACACAGCCTCAACCCCCTCTTTCATGCTTCCCTATGATTTTATCAGCCTGTTTGTATCCTGACACCATTAGAATTACTTTAGGACTTCAGTACTTGCTCAGCAAGAGGTTGAGTGTGCTTTTGGACTCCTCAGCCTTGGTCTTCTTTCCCATAGCTTGTTTTCTGCCCTCCCTCTTTTTTAGTCCCACCTCCATCTGCATCCAATCTGTTTCAAGATGTGCAGCACACCACCTGTCCAAGTGGAAGGGATACCAACAGCTGAAACGTGTTGAATCCTGTGCAGAGATCACAGGATCTCTGCAGTCACAAAATAATGCAGCCTTTAGGGAAGATCTGTATTGCCATCATGATTTCTAAGGTACTTTTCAAATTTTTTTTTTTTTTTTTTTTTTTTTTTTTTTTTTTTTTTTTTTTCTGGCACTGAGCTTAGGGAGGGGATTTAAAAACGCTNTTTTTTTGCAGTGAGGCTGAAAAATAACCAATGTAACTATGATGTTATTCTGGCAACAAATAGAAAATGAGCATGAACCCAAAGTATTAGAAAAATCCAGAAAGGTGTTTTTCTGGTTTTGAAGCATGTGATTATTTTATAGGATGAGAAAAATACATCAGTTCCTAAGGCTTTCCCAGAAGTTTAGATACAGACCCTGCAAAATATTTTATCTAAGAATAAAACACTATCTCAGTAAAGTAAGTCTTCTTGCAGCAATTTCATAAGGCACAAAAATAAAATATTTGAACACAGATATAATATTTGATATCTTGCAATGATAGGAAAAATACAGGATAAAAAGCAAATTAAATACTATTTTTTTATAGTTTATCATAGCAAAAGAATACCAATACTAAAGCTTTATACAAGAATGAAAATTCCCATTGAAGATAAGAAACCTTTCTTTAGGACAACCACCAAAAAACTAGGAAACTTTTGTCTTTCAGCTCTGTGACCAACACAAATATCCATCTCTTCAGAGGATCTACAGAAAAAAAAAGCACTGGTTACTCAGGCACTGTAACCATTCTAGTTGCTCCCAAAATTAAGGCCAAGACTCTTCTGTCTTTAGCAAGCTCATTTTAGCACAGGTTAAATCAATTGAGTGACTTTTAACTGCTAGAAAATTATGAATGGGATGTCCAAGCAGAGCTTGCCTCCACTAATCTTCTCAAACAACTTCAAATTTAACCAGGATACACTTTTGTTTAAACAAGACATACACACATTTCTGGGATAGCTTAAGCATTCCCCATTATTTAACCTTTGTGTTTTCAAATGCTGTAATATAAAAAGCCTTCTGAAAATACATGGGCTGTTACATTCCTGTAAAGTGCTCACAGTATATTTGCTCTTCCTTACTCAAAATAGAAAGGGCAGAAAATCATTGGGAAGTTTTTTGGGGGTAGTCTTTTTGATTTTTTCCACCATTTTAAATATGTATTTACATAGCCTTACACTAGTACTCTGTGTCAGTTTTCTACAGTATTGTTAGTAATATTCAGCCACAAATGCATTTTCAGTGTGGAAAAATGACTACATACAAGTGCATTTCTGAAGCAAGCAAATACGAAAAAAAAAGAAAATAGTTTTCCTGATTTATTCCTCTACATTGTTTGCCTACATTACTCTTCTGAAATGCTAGAGACACAGAAGTGTTCTGTTGTATGAAACTTACATCCATCCATTTTAAAAGCTTCACAATTTTCCCCCCCAAATCCTTTTCTAAAGCTCTCTTGTACCAAAACCTTACTAAAAAAAAACCCCAAACAAATAAACAAACCACCAAAAAGAACCTCCCCCAACTCTGAGGTCACTGAAAGTACAAATTTTACATTGGTGTCCCCCATGGTCATTCATTGTCTTTTCCTCAACACCAATGAGACCTTTTTTTAAACCATATCCATGGAGCATCTTGTGTAATAGAATCTGAGGTTTCCATAAAGTCCCATGACCGTGATGAAAAACATATTTAACCAATGACACTGTAACCAATAGGAAAGAATTCAGAAATGGGGAAGATAAGGAGGGCTAGGGGCAGAAATCAGAAAGATACTTCCTGAAGAGGGTCACAGGGTTTTGTACACCAAGACTGCATTATAAGTACCGTTTCAGTGCTGAAGTCATCAAAAAAGTTTATCCTAATAAGCTTGGATTGGAAATTGCTTGAAATTAATAAATTCAACCAATTTTAATACTTTATACAAAGTATTCGATTTAATTCCTGGATAAAGATGTGCTCTTTAATTATGTACAGAGACAGCCTGGGTTTAACCAAAAATAAAGTGTAAT
This sequence comes from Cisticola juncidis, assembly GCA_013400215.1. NCBI lineage: Eukaryota > Metazoa > Chordata > Aves > Passeriformes > Cisticolidae > Cisticola > Cisticola juncidis. The sequence continues at coordinate 288,768 of VXBR01002239.1, read as the reverse complement.
CCAGAAACTGAAAATGGTAGGTAACCAATAGCATTTACACTTTCAATAATCATGGTCAAGTTTTCTTCGTGTAGAGCTCTAGGATGAACTCAAGAGATGATTACTGTAGTTAAGGCATTTACAGATCTCTTTCTTTAGAGACAATCTATTTGGCAGAGATTTGCAGTCTCCTGAATGAACTCCCTCCAATCCTCTAAAGGCACTATCTCATACTCATTAGGTTCCCAACTAGTATGCACATGTAGCTGATACTGGTGTCAGCCAAAGCCTTATCCCAGTCAAACAGTTCTCGCGAATAGAGATATTTTCTGGCACCTGACTTCTCAAGACGCATGAGATTGTTTCCAGTCCCAGACTCCAGCAAGACCCAACGCACCAGATGCTCTAACATTACAAACAACTGCTCCAGTTACAGCCTCAACTACATCTAAAATCATACTAAGTAGTATCTTCGAAAACAGAGAAGAATCCAGACTTACACAGATGTGAGATCAGACTATTGGTTCTCATCAGGGAGGTTCGCTGTAATAGAGCATTCACATCTAAAATAAAATTATATCGTAATTAAACCAATGCTCACTAGAAAAGTCACAGAATCAATGGAAGTTTGCAAATCAGTGATTTGAGGTGCCCAGTCAGAAATACTCAAGAAATAGGATTTTGAGAAGATGGGTGTGGGTGAGGTGTATGTGCAGACAGTATTTAGGCTACCACCATAGTTTGACTACTCTCAGTGAAAAAAACATGGAGATAGTAGGTGCTTTCTACATTGCTGTTTACTTTACAAACCACCGTGTGGTGAGCAACACATTTGAGATGACTAATTCAACAGGTAAGAGGACATTCAATTACATTAGAAGAATTCATCTGATTTCATCACTGTTCATGCAGTTTATTGACACAAGTTTAAAAAAACCACATAAATCCAAGCACTACTATCCAAAGGCAAATCAAATCTGGACACAGATAAGAATATTTAGAGGAGTTACAGTCACAAACCTAAGAAGACTGCGATAAAGGATAAAAGCTCCTGCTTCAGTTTTAGCTCAATTTCTCATTAGAAGGGATTAGAATGAAATTTTCATAGAAGCCTCTAATTCCTATGGGGTCTACCATCTTCATCTCAAGCATCTGGTATGGTCATCAGAGAAATGGTAGGACATTAAGCAAACCACAAGCACAATCCAATATGGCAATTACTATATGTTTTCTTCTGCTTGATGAATAGTTAAACAATCATTTAATGCTGCTGTCAAAATGCAGTCTTGGAACAAAACACCAAATAAACACTTCTTTATGGACAAAAAAAAAAAAAAAATTCTACTAGCAATTTTAATTCCATTTTAGAGATCAAGATTACCTGCCTAGACCACAGTCTATCCCACCAAACCCTTTGAGTGTTATTTTGAAAAGGTACTATGTGAAATACTTCTTTAGATTGAAGGAAAAACAGGTATCATCACTGGGCTATATAGTGGGTTGAGAAAAGCTAGAGTTCAGAGTTTTATTATTTTATTAGATCAATGTGGGCATTTCCGTAGGATTTTGCTTCTCAGTGAGAAAGGGCATAAAAACAGATTCTTTTCTTCTAAATATCTTTTCCTTTTGGGGCAAGTGGTAAAGTAACCATCTCTCAATCAAAAGAGGGGGACAAAGAATACTTATATCTTTAGGTTATTAGGAATATGTTACACTTAAACTTTCCTTTAACCAAATAGAGAAAAAGAGAGCAGAAGAAACTGTTACTTCTCACCGCTTTATCCAAAATAATCACTTTTAGTGATATGCTAATAAAGCAAAAAATACTACTCACATGACTTCTTTAACTTCTTTTCAGGACACCACAACTGTGTATGGATTACATATTTAGATACCCTTATATCATTTTTACATAATTTATCAAAAATACAAGAGAGGTCAAATACATTGCTCTTAGAATTGAGACTTAAATTTATGCTTAGACCCTGAGAAATACAGCCCAACATCCTGTATCAACCCTCAGCAAATTCTCGTAAATGCAGATGCGGAAGTCGGCCAGTTGCAGGAGACACATGATGCTAATGATGGATCTTCTCTCAAGAACTTTGTCAGGTAAAAAGAGTACCACACATTAACCAATGTTAACATGTGATACTACATTATTGAAATAGTAATTACAATAAACCAATTTTACAAAAGAAAATTGAAGAGAAGGCCTCTACACATACCCCATCCATTGTATATCACTCCTAACTGTACTTAGAGATGGAAGTAAAATCACACTGAAAAAGGAAAGAATTGGGTAAAATCCTATCAGTTGTCCTGGACATGAAAACATGAGTGCTTTTTCTAGCTCCTTTTCCCCTAAGAACATGCATAGACATCAAAAATGTAATGGCAGGCGGAACAATGTGAAGACACTATTTGGCAAGCAGATGAAGCAACATTACTTGCTTAAACAGTACAAGCCAATACCTATAAATATAAAAAAGTCTCTGGCTTCTGATACATGTGAAGCGGAGGCAGTCATGCAAGAAAACACATTTGTAAAAATACTTTAATATTTCAAAACAAGAAGCAAAAACAACAAAAGTGAAATACAGTTTTTCACAGCATCTTATCTAACCAGAGCCTAGAGAGTGGGACTCTACAATGAGAGGTCTAAAATGATCACTTCAGTTTTATTCCTTCACTCCCCAGTCTAGCCATGAAAATTATACTTGCCTGTCATCAGGAAAATATTTGAAATCTACAGTCAAGAGGTGACTTTCAAATGTTGTTCTACAAGAACTACCTTATGAGGTATAATACCTACAGAATTATTAACATATGTCATTTTCCTCTCACATGGTTAACTGGTTTTCCCTGATTTCTTTCTACCTTTTCAGTGCCCAATAGTATTTCCCATCATTTTGCTTGTGTGTCATATCTTCTGTGACTTGATAAGAAAAAAAAGACTTGTTCTCCTGGCTTGTACCTCCTTTCCAGAGTTCAGTGCTTAGTAGAAGACCTCAGCAGTACGGTGAAGTTGGCATAAACTAAAGAAGAGACCTCCTCAACCCTGAACACACTCAAAAACACATTTTGTGCTGCTAATATCCAGAATTTTGGAAGGTGATAACTCTGGTGGTAATTTTAGAAGGCATTTTAGAAACATTTTCAATCACATTACTAGTTTTACTCTAAGCAAAATATGCAGGTAAGCTTGAAGATAGTCTAGGGCTATAAAAAACTGAGGAAGGCCTGGAGCATATTTAGGGTAATATAAAGCTAAAAACAGACTGATTAATTTCTATATCTGTCTGAAGTACTCTTGGAGGGGAAAAAAAATCAAAAAGTGTCTGGACAAGTTAGAAAGGCATTCCTACACTCCAGAAAGCATTCAGCTCTGAGAAGAGGAGCTGGGAGAAAATAAAAAGGGATAGCCTTTGGGAAAATACAGTGGAGCCGGAAGGATTATGATTAGTTCCATTTCTTGAAGAAAGGATTCAGCTTTCTAACATGTGGGGGAAAATGGCTTGTATCAGAGGAGGAAAAAGAGCAGAAACCAGAGCTTCAGGTTCTTGATCTAAGGCTACCTTTTATGTGCATATTCTGTGGTAATCACCTAAAACTTTAATGTAACATAGACTTTACAGACCTAAAATGTAATTTATGTTTTTTATCTAGGATGATCCATAGGAATGAAATTGATGGCTAACAACATTATTTTTGATATCCATGAAATACTTAAACTGAAAGAAGTGAAAAGGGAGATTTTTTACCCACTAAGCTGATGGAGATCTCACTGAGAAATGTGAAATTATGTAAATGTGGACTTGAAGAGCAACAGAGGAACTTTGTTCTATTATGCACGCACAATTATGAACAAAAGGTCACACAGTGGTTAGCTAAGCTTCACAGCAAACTGCTTATTTAAGAACCATGCACAGGTATAATAAAAACTTGACATAAGTTATCAACAGCTACAGCAGTGATACAAATTTGTGACTTGTAGAACAATGGGTAATTTTAGCTGATTTAAACAGAAATAAGCTGCTGTATTTCCTGGACTCAAATGAGATAGGAAATAACAGCACAACCTGGACAAACCATGTTCATTCTAAAAAGACTATTTGTTTTTCAGGTCAAACACAAGCATAAATACAGTACACATTTAATTAAGGTATCTATCTTTCTCCGTATTTAGTCAGTTATACCCAGAGCTTTAATTAATGTCTACCTTTTTTAGTTTTAATCACATTTTTCTGATGAGCAACACATGCAGCTTCAGGCCCATGCATATTGGAATGTTTTTTCATTAACCATTTGCTCACAAGATAATTTGGAGGACAGTAAAATTCCACTAATTCTAGTTACAAAATCTGGGAAACTAGAACAGGCAAAAAAGAAAGGAAAAAAAAAGCAATTCAAAGTTCATGAAAAAAATTCATATTCTTCACATACTTACAGATTTCTGCAGCTAGGCTTTGCATCATATTATTATTACTAAAATAAACCACATAATAATTCACTACTCATGTCCGTCATTATGCAGTATTAAAAAAAAAATCAGTGGGTACTAATTTCCAGGGGAAGTCCTAAAGAAATTTAATATTAATATGACAGTTTCACATCTACCCATATCCATTTGAGATCATTGAGGCTAGTTCCCATTTTGCACAGAAACTTATTTTGCACTGCACTATATCACACTTTCAGAGACTTTACTCCCAACAGGGTAGATGCCTAGAATTACCACTTTTTTTCTTGTTTAGGGATTCATGGACTGTATTCTGATACAGATTATAATTGCAGTTTTGTGTGCATCTAAAGATGCAAACAGAGTATCTTATTAAGTGTTCTGAAATCACTAGTTCTCATTACTTTCAAACACAGTCCAGTGTTGGTAGCATATTGACCTTTACAAGTGCCTTGAAATCACACTATTTTACTGTATTTAAATTGCTATTGAAGATGCATTATATTAGAAAGAAATCCCAGACTTCATGCTGAAGAGTAAAAATAACATGATCTTTAATACAGGGATGTTGCCCTTAAGAGTGCACTTTACATCACAATCTGGAGCATATCGTGGGCTTTATTCATCCAAGTGATTAAGCACGGGTGTGAGGGTTTGAGCCAAATGTACAATATATAAAAAAACCTGACAAGACTAATGGCTAGATTTTTCAAAAGCTCCAAGCTGCAGCTTCGCTAAAAAAAAAAAGGTAAATTCATCTCTGCTGAACAGATTACTCTGGTAACCCACCTAAAGAGGAAAAAAAAATTGCTTCTTATATTCTTAATCTAACCATCACATTTAAAAATATTTTTAGTAAACATATAATGGATAAATTTTCCAAATCACATAATATATTGTCTTTCTAGATTTTCACAAAAGATAGTTGGGATTTTTTTCCTCAAAGTCATGATCATCTTTTTGCCACAGCAATAAGAACCAATAAGAACTAGACATTCAGAATTCGGACATTAGGAAGATGGGAAGACAAAAGGTAAGTTCACTTGCACCTCTGGTCATCATGTCTTACAAGTCAGCCTACAGCACAATATGTGTACTAGTAACACTTTTACCCAATGATAGCTAAATTTGATGGAGCTTTGTGATAATTTTACGTTCCTAATTCATAAAGTAGATCAAGTATTTTATATACTTAATATTATGTTTCATTAATATATACAACAAACTACTTCAATAAAATAAATTAACCAGAGTATTTCTCAGCCCCATAACTGCACTCATCTGAATAATTCCATTGCCAGTGAACAAACATTTCCAAAAAGCTTCCCAACTAGAGAAAGTTTAAACACCTGAATAACAGATTTATTGAGTCTTATTTACTTACAACAGATTTATTTACTCTTATAAAATCCCCAGCAGGTGGACAGGATGCAGAAACAGGAATTAGATCAGTTGTCTTTAAGCCTTCTACAGGCTACATTGTAGCCTGTCAATGAGCAGTATTTTTCTTACTTTCCTCTGAACGTCTCTGCCCTTCATCAGCACTTTGCAGCATCACACATATCCTATAAACTCTGCCCCCTAACCTGACGTAATTTGCAGTTAGCTGACAGACAGCAGTGGACCCATATCCTTTTGGTATGCCTGAATTTTTACCAATACTGTGCCGTCCAGTATGTCAAATGAGTGAAGCTGGTTTCTTGATAGGCAATACATTATATCCAAACACACAGAGTGATTTAACACAGGAAATACCAACATGCAGAGGCAGCTCCCCCACGCTATCCACATGCACAACTGTCCGTTTCCTGCAGAAGTTACATTTCAGTGCATTGAACTGGTTACATTTGCTTTGATTTTGCCAAACTGCAATCACGTCTTCAATTCAGTGAATCTTTATCCACTGCATACAAATCTGGATTTCCCTTTGGAATTGGATTGACACCTAAGCTTTAACCAACACTTTTACTAAGTCTAAAATAATTTTTTGTTGGGCAACACATTTAAAAATTACAAGACCAAATCTCTGTAAATTCACCCCAGCAGTCTGCCTTTAATTCCAGTGGCTGAAGAACTGACTCTTCAGTGATCATACAAGCAATCCAGAAAAGTTTGTAAACTGGTTTCATTAGCACTGATATACCAATATCCAAGTTCCAACCATACTTCTGGTAATACACATATACAGTGTTTTATCATAGAGAATTAACCACACATTTTTGAGTATTGACATAAGGGACATTAAGAGGTAATTTCTGTACCTTGCTTCAGGTATAGTATAAACCATGCTTTGTTCATTCTCAGTAGGTCCTTACTTGTTTTCTGTGTTCTCAAAGAACTGACCAGAGTCTCCCAACAATCTATTTAAACATTGCTACTATTTTTTTAAGAGAATGTAAGCAAAAACTACCACTAATCCATCTTCCTGAAGTTCAAGTCCATCACTACTTCTACTCACCACAGAGATAAAATTGTTATACTTGCTCTGGAACAGTCTTGCAGACCATTATGTTACCACCTCTGCTACTGCCTTTATCAGGTTAAAGACCTCAGTCCATTCAGCCTGTCTCATCCTCCTAACATCAAAGATGTTCAGTGCTTTCCCTTCATTTCTCTGCAACCAGTTCAGACCTAATTACCTTTATGTTAGGATGACTAGCTGGATAGCAGAGGGGAGAGCAGTAAATGTTGTCTACCTGAAATTCCACAAAGGTTTTTCACACCATTTCCCATGATACTCCCTTAGGCAAGCCCACAATCTGCAGGCTGGAAAAGCAGACAGTGAGGTGGATTGAGAGCTGGCTGACTAGCAAGGCTGGGGGTTTTTATTAGCATCTCAGCCTAGTTGAATGCCTATAACTAGTAGTGTCCCCCAAGGGTTAGTACTGGATCCAGTATTGCTTAGCTTATCAATCAACTCAGATGAAGGGATAAGAGTGACTCCTCTGAAAATCTGCTGAGGACAGAAAGATGAGAGGAGTGTCCAATAACCCAGAGAGCTTCACAGACTTTCAGAAGGATCTCATGTACTGAAGGGGTGGGCAGAGCAGAACACTGAAACTCAGCAAAGGCAGTTTCAGGGTCCTACACCTGGGAAAGCAGAGCTTGGTTCACCAATACGAGGTAGGGGCCAACATGCTGGAAAGCTCCTCTGCTGAGAAGGACCTGGAGAACAACAAGCTGTCCATGAGCCACAAGTGTCCGTGTGGCCACAAAGGCGGATGGCATCCTGTTGTACATTAGGAAGAACATTGCCAGCAGATGGAGAGAGGTGATCCTGTCCCTCTAATCAGCCCTAGTGAAGCCACATCTAGAGTGCTGTGTCCAGGTCTGGGCTCCTCAGTACGGAGATATCTGGAGCTCCTGGGGCAAGACCCACAGAGAGCTGCAAAGACGGAAAAGGGACTGGAGCACCTCACTTTATGGGGGAAGACTGAGGGAGCTTGGCCTGCTCAGCCTCACAAAAAGATAATTGAGAGGGAGCCTCATTAATTTCTATAATATCTGGAAAGAGGGTGCCAAGAGCAGGAAGCCAGGTGGTTCATTTCCTATTGCTTGGCTCCACCAAGCTATAGAACAAGAGGAAATAGGCAGAAACTGATGCACAGGAAGTTCACTTGAGTATGAAGAACTTCTTTACTGTGAGGGTGACTGAACACTGAAAAAATTCCCCAGGGAGGTTGTGGAGTCTCCTTCCCTGGAGATATTGAAAAGCCATCTGGATGTAATGCTAAGCAACATGCTCTAGGGAGCCCCACCTGAGTAGGGAGATGGGACTAACAGTATCCAGTTGTTCTTTCCAACCTTCCTATTCTGTGAAGTCTTTCTTGAAGTATAATGTTCAAAATGGGACATAGCATTCCAACTAAAAGCTTACAATGGCAAGAGAGGAGGAAAATAAATGCTGTCCTTCCTGTTACAGTTCTGCTCAAATCTTTATCAATAAAGCAACATAGCTAAGTCATGTTTCTCTTGTGACTTAGCATTGGATTTTTCTCCACAGAACTGCTGCTTATTCCATTGCTTCTCATTCATACTTTTGCAAGCAATTATTACTCCCAAATAATCAATCAAACTGCCTAAATTTTGTCCTATACTTTTCAGATCAATTAAATTCTAATTTACCAAATTATTTTGAATCCTGATTGCACCCTCAACAATTGCAGCTTACCCCAGTTTGCTTCATTACAATCTTAAATAAAAGAGCCAAGTTATCAATGAAATCCTCAAACAGAATCAGGCTCCAGATAGATCTTGTTTCGCAGATCCTTTTATTTTTGGTACAAGTAACTTCTCTGTGGTACAACTGCCCAACTCGTTGGCAGCCTACCTTAAAATACTTTCATCTAGACAACAAGTCTCAAATTCATTACAAAAGTGTTGCATAAGACTCCTTTAAAAGCTTTTCTGAATCCAGGATACAGAGGAATTAATTGTTTTGCCTGTATCCACATAAATTTTGCCCTGTCATAGAAGGGAACTATATCAGTTGGATATAATTTCATATTGAGATACTTCTGGCTGCTCTTCATCCTTTATTTCCTAGATATTTCCAAACTATGCATTAATTTGTTACAGAATTTTGCCATAGATTAAAACCTCTCTGGCTAGTCCAGAAGGTGCTTTGCTTCTTTCCTCTCACCAACTCCTCACTGTTTTAAAGGAAAAGCAAGCAGTCCTTTTCCTCAGTTTTTTTTCAGTACCTTGTCCACTCTCCACAAATTCTAGAGGTCCTTCTTGAATCACTATGGTCAAGGACAGACTCGAATGACATGGAAAAAGCCCAAGGTTTACTTTCCTACCCATGTGGGAACATTACCCCTTTTTCAGGGGTATTAACTGCTCTAGCCAGCAGCATGCAACTGTCCCATTGAGGAAAAATAGATATGAAAGAGTTAAAAAAAAAATCAGCTTTCTCAGCATCTATCCTTAGAGGCACAAGACCAACTCTGTGTATTACATCCCAGAATTTTGCTCTCCTGAGCTGAAGGCAGATCAATTGCTTTCAACCAGCAAAATGGAGGAAGAAATCCTTCAAGCTTTCAGATCAGATTGATCACTCAAGAGACACAACTAACTTGGGTAAATGTCCAGACTGAAGGTTCCTTTCTGAATTGATGCTTTTGAGGTTTGCTCATAGCAATCATTAGTCACTACTATTTGTTAGCTTGCAGATAAACTCAAATACATCCTGGGAAAGAGAGAAAAAATATTCTCTCAGGACCTTGGTTATTGATTTTATTTATTAACTAAACTTAAGCTAAGGCAAAATTAATAACATTCTACATGTGTAGCAGAAACTTGGAGCAGAGACTGTGTGAAAGCAGGCCTCTACCATTTGTATACTTCTGAAGAGGTCAACATTTATCCTAGGCCTCACAAATTCAGGACCATAAAGATGAGTGAGCATTAAACACCAGCAGACAGAAGTGAGGCACGCACCAGGTTGTTTGGAGGCATACCAAAGGACTCCACCAGCACAGCCCTCAGAAGTGACCCCTGCCACACTGATTCTTAGACCCTAAGCAAACAGGCATGCACGAGAAGACATTGAATTTCTCATGTCTGACAGATGGGAAATTTGGAGCTGACTAAACACATGCCCAGCCCTATACCCTTAGCCCAGATAGCACTTCATTGACCCCTGGCTGATGGAAATGCCAGAAGAGTATCATCTGAATGTGACCCCTTAATGTAGTCCATGTGTGAAAACCTTAAGAAACAGTTCTCTTTCCAGTGGAGGCCAGGAAACAAATGAAAAACGTTCACTGAAGTAATGGGATTTACATTGGCATAAATCTGACACACGGAAAAATTAGGGATCCAAACTGAGGCCAAAAGGATCCAAGGGAATTATCTTCTACAACAGTGTCCATATCCATAGCCACACTATTCTGCTCAGAAACATAAAATAGGTAGTGCCAGTTTCTGTAACATTAGAGAATACAAAATTTTGCCATGAAATAAGAAAGACTCTTCTGAAGAACTTTTTTTATGTAGACCTAAAACCCTTTCCAAGTTAATTAAGTTTACCAAAAGGGCCTAGAGGCATAAAGTACTAGAATTGTATTGAAATTCAATAGGAAAGTGGCCACTAGATCTTATTTCAAAAATCCTAGTGTCATCTAATTATTTGTAAATGGTGGCTCTTCAGAAACATTTACTTCTCTAAATAGATATTCCGAATATGTATGATCCTTGCCTAAACAAATTTTTATTTCCTTCAGCACAAACATATTTTTACACCAATATTTATAGACTGCACCACTGTGATTCATTAACAAATAAAGCTCATTTTCTGTACACGAGTGACTTAAAGAATATTAAAATAAATTCTAACTTCTTTGTTGGTTATGGAAGGGCATATTCTTACTGACATCTTTATTTTGCAAAAATGCGCCAAGAGATGTTATTTGGCAAATAATACTGGCCTTGCAGATCTCACTGCTTCAGAAACATGACTTCTCTGAGGAAACACTAGATCTTGTAACAGAAATATCTTTAAATCTTTTAGATAGCCAGTCCACAGGGAAAGGTTTAAGAAAGGATCAAAGCTTGTCCTTTCAGCTTGAATTATTCCATTACAGCTGAATGTGACATAATTACAAAAGATGTTGGATGTGGAATCTCATCAGGATTATCTGACACTCATCTTTGTTGAAAAAGTCTCCCCAGCTGTTGCTCTGATAGCACAAATGTGACAAGAGTGCAGAAGACAAAAGTAGTTGCAAGTGACTGCTGCTTTGGGGCTGGTTTAGGCTCTGTGCAGCGCTCTGTGACTTCACAGCCACCTCAGATACTGAGCCTGTTTAGGACTGCTTTGCAGGTGAGAGGGAATACCAAGTATGTTACTGAATTTCTAAATAAGAAAATTTGTTTGAAGTAGCCTATAGACCAATATGGGCTCTATGCTCTGTAGCCTCTGTAGCTGACAGACACAAGGAATTAATCTCTCTTATGCAAGGTCAACATAACTCAGTGAGTAGCTGCTCATTCCTTTCCCCCTGCCCCCACTTTTAAAAAGCTTGCTATATTGTCTGAGTTTATTCTCACTGAGATCAAAACACAGTGCTGCTTACAACATGTAAGATCCAAGTACATTCTTTTTACAATCTACATTTCTGCATTTGATGTATTCTAAATCATTACATACAACCTCAAATAGTAAGGAGCATATTTCCTATAGTGCTACTATATTTGTATGTATGTATATTTTTTTATTCTGTGGAAGGAGCTCAGTTGTAAACTATAACATCAAATCTTGAATAATTACCCATTCCAGAGGATTTGGTAGCTGTAAAAATACTTTTCTTTCCTTCCTTGTCATGGATTACATTTCCTTCATACATTATTAATGAAGTTAAACTACTAGTAACATGCCAAATGTGCTGCATAGGAGATTTGTGCCTAATCCAGCACAAAACAGGCCCAGTCACATAATGATAGAAAAAAAAAGAACAAATGTCAACAGTTTCACACTGTGACTAGATTAAGCAGACCATACTTACTGATTCCTTACACAGGGATTATCTCACTTTTACTGCTATGAGAAGCCACACTTCTCCTATGTTATTAACACAGAACTGCACCTCAAAAAGGAAACACCAGAGTCTCCAAACCAGCTTACAGACACACACGTAGAGAAATCGTTATTTACTAAACATTACAAACTCTTTTGGATAACAGATGTAAAACCAAGATATCAATAGTAATACATATCAAAAATGTCCTCTTTGTACTTTAGATCTCAGTCCAGCTTTCAATGGAATTTGTGCATAAACCTTAAGAAGATATTACTTACAATTAGACTCCAACTGAATCCCAGTTAAAATAACTGGTGTCTGTGGTCTCTACCTTCTTAACACAGAAAACCTTCTTTGGCTTAGGATCCAGATGCCAATATCTAACATGTATTTGCCAATAAGTAAAGCACTCACTGAAGGCAACAAAACTGTATTAAACTCTTAAGCATTTACAGGAACAGGCATTTGGCACAAAACTGTCTGACAACTAAGCAATAATAAAGTCCAAACAGAGCTAGAATTTGTGGGATTTAATCTCCTATGTAAAAGTTATATTTGCCAAGCTCCTTAAGGTACAGGAAGATGTCTACTGAGATAACATAGGTATTGTTGTGCAAGATGAAGAATATTGCTTTAAGAAGCTTACTGCTGCATCAGGAACACTGAAGCCATGACACTGCAGAGCCAGTGAAAAATTGCTTGGTCATTTCAGATTTGTTAAAAATGTTCAAGGAGTAGCTATCCCAGCAGACTGGGTGAGATCAGATGTCATCTGTCTACACCACTCTTCCCTTTATGCTGGATCAGGTATCGTCTGTGCTACTGCAGCTGGCATTGGGCTGGTAGCAACAGCACAGCTTGTGCTGCGCCTGGCTCAACACAGCACAACTGAGCGCACACACTGATCCAGCCCTAATTAGTATTAGCAGAGATCTGGCAGGAAGGATTGTTAAATCACAAACTAAATCTGCAGCTCCGAGTTGCTCTTTTACAGGTAAACAAGACTAAAGAGTTCTGTCTTACCACTTCAGTCCAGCCCAGTCAGAGCTACCTAGTCTCTGGAAGCTACCTTTGTCAAAAGTCAAAATATTACATACAAGTTGTGTGTGTTTTACAATTCCGGACACTTCAGAAACCTAGACAGGAAGCTACAAATGGCTCAGTGACAGCACGAGTGCAAGTTATTCCCAGCAAAGCCTTGCTTTAAGCCAGTTTCAACAGCATTTGTGGATAGATATCCTGTAATTGACCTGCCATCTAGTCTATTTGGGGGTCCCACAAAATGCACTGGAATATACAGAGAAAATAATTAAAATCAAATGAGAATTTATTCCACACATTGTACATTCACTCTTTCCCACATGCAGAGGGAGATCAAGTGAGCAAAAAGAAAGTAGAAGGTTCTCTTATGTAAGCTCCAAAATATTAGTAAGTCCAAATAATTATATAGTCACCAGCACATAAAAACTAATTTGCTCATTAAAAGCCTTGACTTATATTTCCTGAGACTATGAATCATTGCAGTCATGAGAAACCATGCCCTTAGTTTCTTAGGGCTTCCCAGTAAAACATACGAAGAAAACAGAATATTGTGTGCACCATAAAACCTTCCTGAATTTCTTCTGCACACACACACAACTCCCATGGCAAGAGCAGAGAGGGAAATGCTAAAGGCAGAAAATGAAGAAAATAACCAAAGTGTATGTTCAGGAGAAATGGCTGAGATGTATCAATTTCTTTTTATAAAGAAATAATCCACTGACTGCTAGGAAATGCAGCAGACACTATCTCCATGAAGCCCCTCCACTCCATACCAGGCTTAACATTTGTTCCTCTCATAGCTTTCCAGACTGTGCAACTCTGTGGAGCTGTTCTGAGGGAGCTTTCTGCAAATACCCCATGAAATATAGTTTCTCACTGCAGAAGGGGGCCCAAGAGGAAAATGCTAGCCATCATCAAATTCTTTCCACTGTCTATGGACATTTATTAATTCAACCCTTTTCCTCTCTAGTCCAAAGCCTCTGATTTCCCTAAGCTCTGTTTGGACCCCACAGACAGTAAAAATGATGTTTCTGAAGAGACTGAATATGAAGGTTAGGGAATATACTAGCACAAAGGTTTCCAGCTTTGCAAATATCACTGCGCTACATGTGCTGCCTAAATAAGACATTGAGAAATAAAATTTAAATTCAAGTTCATATGACGTTTCTGGCACACTTTCGTTTACTAAAATATTCATTTTTGACCCCATGAAATGTGTCAAGTATGAACTGTTGCGCTTCAAAGCACTACAATACCACCATGAATTGCATGCTCAGCTTCAGTAAATACTAATTCATAATTGCAACCTACACTTCACCCAGTTTCAAAGTAGTTACCAAGTCAGAAGACAGTCATTATGTTTCATTCGTTGAGAAGAGCACATCCCAAATGAGGTGTCTTTAAAGAAAAGAAACAGGACAACTTGCACTGACAACGTTTATCCTTTGTACTATGCAAAGCTCTCCTGATTCATCACCTATTCATCTGCCACAGCCATGTTACTGCCCTACATCTGTTTCTGTCTTAAATCACAGCCCTACTGCAAACTTTCACCAGTTATGTGTCCTTGGTAAAGTACAAGTACCATTCCAAAATGGTCTACTGGAAGGAGATCTAGGAACTACTGAAGGATGAGAGTATAAAAATTCCAATTATTTGTCTTAATTGCTATTTCCTTAACTGATTTTATTTGTTTGAGCACTTCAGATCAGAAAGGTCTGAGAGCAGTACATTTTTTTAATGCAGAGAGACAGTTTCCACTAATTCTCTATTCTGGAGGGGAACAGCTGAAGTTCAGAACACTAGCCTTATTCATAACTTTTTTCTGAACCCTGGCTTTCTCCCCCATATACATAGGCCTGCCCCAGGCATCATGCAAAAATCTTGTAAGCACACACCTGTCAGGAGCATGTCAACCACAAGCTGCAGAAAAGGTAGAAATTTGTGAGTAAAACAATTTTTATCTGCTAATAAGGAAAAAACGTAGATGTTTTCTTACTGAAACAGGCCAAGGTTGCCAACAGAAGTATTGAACAATATCATCTAGGCTTTAGAGGCTAGAGTAGAATTTCACCATCATTCAGTTTTGAGGCCTTTAATCATTAATTTTGGCACATATAATGAGGTTTTTGACAACTCAAACACTAAAAATTACATATATATAACTAGTGATGTGCAAAGATATTTCCCCAAGAAAAGCAATAGGGAACACACAATCTTAAACAAGAGTAGTTAATATTATCAGCCCATAAGGTGTTTCTGAAGATATAGCCTGTACTTTTATGTCACAGAGTTAAAATACCTTGACCCAAGAGCTTTCCTGAAGAAGTCTCTCTCTGTGCCATGTATTTGAACCATTCTCTTCTTAAGTTACTCCAGAAGAAGGAGAGAACTCTGTCATTTTATCTGGTTCAGTCCATACCCAAGATACAAACAACAGAAGCAATCTCCAAATTTTCCCCAAACCCGACAGGCAAGACCACATGTGCAAGTAGATCAGAACAGGGAAAATTTTTTTCCTTGAAGGACTCCTAACAGTTCCATGACAGGAAGGAAGAGCCCAATGAGTGTCACAGAATAGATTTCATTTGTGCTCCACGTAACATTTCCACTTCAAAAAAATCCAGAAGGCTTACAAAATTGGAGACCTGCAATAAAAGAACATCTACTTGTTGATGTACAATTTATGCTATACACAATAAAATAAATGAAGCCAGTGAGTGTTTTACAAGTGTGATGTTAGAATTCTGTAAAGGATATTTCTTCATTAGAAAACCCTGATACTTAAAATGGATTCAATAAATTGGTCCAGTAGGTGTTAATCAATAATATAAATGAATAACCAATGAAAAACTGCCACTAGTATGCCAAAGGGGAAATCATCCAAGAATGAAATCAGTGCAATAATACAAGTGTATTGTATCCTTCAACAAATACATGTAAGGCATACTGGATAGACACCAATGCCCAGACAAAACTACATGCCCCTTTAGATGGCCTCAAGATAATTCATTTTATAAGGAATTTTTAATAGGATAGATTTTTTTCTTCTAATTGTAAGCATTGATATGTTGAATTCAAAGATGCACATATGCTGTGCTTGTGCACTGGATATTTTGTTTAAATTTTGTAGGGTTGCCCCCCCCACCCCCTTTAATTATTCTTGCAGACAGCTTTTTGCCAGAGCTCTGAAGCCTAGAGGAAAATCCCTGGAGATTTACATGAAAAAAGCTGGCGTTCCCTCTTATTTGCTTATTGAACACACTCACAGTGACAGATTGTTTGGATGGGCAAAGCCTCTCCTGTTTTAACATCTGAAACATCTGTCCAAGATCCTCAGACAGTCTGCATGCATTTACAAAGTTCTGACTTTGCTCAGGTTTATAGTACTCATTTTACAGAACTTACAGAACTGCCCACACCTCCTGCAAGAGCTGAACTTGCCAATTTTTCCCACTCAAAATTCTCACTCAGGCACAAACCACTAATCTCCCAAGTTCATTTGGCTTTAATTTAAGACCATCAGCAAAAACCCACAGAACACCTGGCATAAATTTTTATATTCAAAATTAAACCAGACAAAATCAGTATAGTAAATTCTTGAAGTTATTGGAATTATTTCCTTTGATGACCAAGGAAGCTGAACTATATCTTTCATTTTCTGACAGGGAAAAATGAACTAACACCTTCTAAGATTATTTTTGTCCTTTGTATAAAACCTTTCCCCCACCACCACCAGATAACCACTGGCTCTTCTGGCAGATCCCGTCTCCACAACCTCTCATCCAGCAATACTATCAAAGTAGCTGCCATAAGGCTGGCAGTAGAAATTTTGACTCAAGATTGGCAATAGTGATGCTAAACACTGGATTAGCAAAAGACAGATCAAAAATGCCTACAATGGCCAGAAAAAAATTACATCTTGCATGGGATGTGTACATCACTATTTGAAAGTTTCATCTTTCATGAAGTCGCAATGATTACTTTTTGCCAACACTGGGGCAATAAAATCCACATTCAGTAAACTTGATCTTTTAGAGCCTCACACAGCAGTGTTACAGCATGAGTTGTCAAAATTCATGCTTGTCTTGGAAAGTGCTGAGAAACAGCTTGTCAGAAAGGGGACTGCTAGTACACAAAGCCCCAAAGGCAGCCTCCTGTCCAAAGCTGCTTACCTTCTCATGGGAGACAAATACCCTTCAGAGGAGCACAGCAGTTTTTACACATGCTGATAGGTAGTGTTAATCTCCACACCACAAAACCATATCACTCCCAACTTGACCAATGTTCAAACCTCAGATGAACTTTTCAGGGAAGTTGTGCCTTTACTGTTGATTCAGCAACTGGCATCACCTCTCTGCACAGGGGATCTGAAAGCTTCTCTGCCTTATATTAACACACTCCTTTTTAAATTCCGTACTCCTTTGGATCAGATAGGTGCCATAGATTATCTAAAAAACAGCAAACGAATAATAAAAGACAAAACAATAGAAACCAATTAACACCTTATGCATCTGAACTAGGTATACCAAGGAGATGATACAAAGTTCCCCCACTCCAATTCTCTTTTATATTACTTCCCACTCATCCCCAACACATGAAATTATATGTAAAAATCCCCACTGGAGAGAGTTCGGCCTCAACTCTAAGCTCTCTTTTTATTGTACCTCCTCAGAGGAGAAAAGTTGAAGCAGCAGCAGTTTTATATCACCTTCACATTTCCTCTCCTTTATCCCTGGGCTAGTCCCATGCACAATAGTTCACACCTAGCCTCATATGGACTCAGAGTCCACTTCTGGCAGCCAGGAGTTCCCAGTACATTGAAATGTTACAGCCTCATCACTTTTGCTCAGGAAAGGGTGCTTACACTGAACAGGAAAGCAGAAGCCTTTTCAGGCAGCAGTAGTGCCATCCTGGTGACCTTCTGTCAACAGAGGAGTCTTTCAGCCATGAGTTAAGGCAACATTACAGCTACTTCACACTACCAGGTAGCTGAGCTGAAGAACTGCCTGCCCATCTTGTCTACAGTCTAGGGTAAAAAGAAAAAAGAGAAAAAAAAAGAACAATAATAATAAATAGGAGGCCTTTGACAGGCAGAACAAACAGAGTATGTTTTGTCAGTAACGCCATGTAAATCTAGCAATAGATATGGTATGCTGACAGATGGAATAATGTGCAGCAGGAGCACAAGTGTGTCTAGCCCTCCCACAGGTATCCAGCAAGCTTTTCATACTCAGATCTGCAGTGACTGGACACACATGGCAGGTGCAGTAGGTTTTAAAATTGCTCCTGCCTCCCTGCTACTCACAGTGGTTTGCTGGCTTTATTTCAGGCATTTAGTAGACTCTATGAGCCCTTCTAGGCTTGGAATTGATAGCTGCCAGATTGCACACAAGAAGATGCTCATTAGAGTTGATACTAAGGGAACATCAAACACCCCATGTTTTTTAAATTCTGTTCTTTCCCCATCTCTGGATTTAGGAATAAAATTTAAAGCACTTTTATTTTTGAAACATTGGTCATTAAGATTTCAAAACAAAACATACTATAACACATTCAGAGGACATTTGAAATGCTGGATAAAATTCTCCAAGTCAGTAAGAGACATTAAAGTATTACAGAGACTGAACAAAAGTATTATATTTAATATTCCCATTCAATTCAACTCAAAGTTTGGGATGATTTTTCTAATCAGCACTACAGAGAACTTCCCCCATTCCTATCAAAGGTGGTTGTTATAGCTCCCATGCCAACAGCTATTTTAATAAAAGTTGACTTGTGACAAAGTATACAATAGAGAGTCCCGGTACATTAAACCACAAAAAAGTTTGAGTATTCTAATCTATATAAACCTGCCAGGCTCATACCTATCAATCTGCCACTAAATTTGCAGATGGCATCCAAATATGCACACTATTTCTAGAGAAATTTTGTAAATTTTAATAAAATCCCTCAACAGTTAAGAAAGTTCAACCTATTCTTAAACAAATAGGCAATAGTTTTTTTCCTTCAGATATTCGATTCAGATTTTATACTAATTTTGGAGGAAAAAATAAATACTTCAGTTGAACTGACATTCTTAGCTACTCATATGGCATTATAACTCCAAATCAAGTTATTTTGCTCAACCACATACTATATCTCAAAAAACTGCAGTAGTAAATTTGATTAGTGTCAATTCTGGCCTTCCATAAAACTTCAAAGACTTAGGTGGCTTAGGCCTATTCAAAAATATTTTCACATGCTGTTAAAAATATATCATAATGTTATGGCTTGCAGAATGATTTCCTGCACTTACTTAGAAATGCCTAAATAAATGATAGGAAACCGTCAGTTTGTATCCTTCAGAAAATGAAGCAATTCACAATTAGAGTAAAGCAGTCTCCCCAGCACCTCCAGGACGGCTGGTCTATAGTATCCCCATTATTCATCATTTGAGCCTACAACAGATAAATAACAGACCATGAACACAAACATCTGGACAATCCAACCCATACCTTTCTTGGGATTCCCCCTATAAACACAATTCACATTCTGGGTTTTTAACAGACTAAGTTAGACATAACATTACCACCACCAGCACCACCCTGCTTCCATATTTACTAATTAACATAAATTCATAAAGTTGATAAATGAAGCCCATCCATTATTGAGATATGCTCCATGCTTTCTATACTTGGAAGTATGTGCCTCTCTGGATATGTATTTTTCTGAAGCGAACAACCACATATATGCTTCAAACTCACTCACATACCTAACTACAACGCTGATTACACTTCTGCCACCTTTGCAAGCCTTTCCAATCATTTTTATTTGACACTTGCTGTTCAGGTTTCAACTTCACCTGATCTGCAGTTTTCCCCATATAATTCCACCCCCGCTCCACCCCCCAAATCAAAAGGAAAAGCAGGAGAAAGCAGGTGTGAAACAATTCGTCACCCAGATAGTCAACACAGATTATTTACCCCTGAAACCTATTAAACTGGTAAAGTCATAAAGGATAAGGAACTCCAAGATTTGAACAAGCACAAACTCCTAAAATGTGCATATAAGAAATAAGTAAATATACAAATGTTAACCTTTAAATAAATTATTTTTTTAAATTAACTTGATACAGGAACATTACAAGGTCAGTAACATTTTCATTGTTAAAAAGGTAGAAAAAATTAATAAGGGAGTTTTTAGATGCAGAGCTTTTTTGTTCAGTGTATACACTGAATATACACCACCTATTCAGAATCATCAATTTCTTCCCTCCTTTCTACTCATATACTTACCTCCCACAGACAGGTAGGTAACTCCTTCAGGCACTGCTTATTTGCTTCCCTGGGAGAAGTTGCAATATAACCAACTCTCCTTACAATTTCCCCTAATTTAGTAAGTGATTAATCCCCAACCAGAATGATGGTAATGTCCATCTCTTCTGTGGGTTATGTTATCACTATAATAATTTATACTGCTAAATTTATGTGTCGTTCAACTCACACTTCACTTAAATATTCAACTAATGAGAGTTTTTCCCTCTATTTTCCTTGCTGTATAACAGCAACCTTTCCAGATCACAGGGAATCTCTGCAATCCCTATTTAACTCCACAGTAGC
This sequence comes from Cisticola juncidis, assembly GCA_013400215.1. NCBI lineage: Eukaryota > Metazoa > Chordata > Aves > Passeriformes > Cisticolidae > Cisticola > Cisticola juncidis. Next base: position 268,162 of record VXBR01002239.1, on the reverse strand, counting down.
CTTAATGATTGAGGTTTTTAAACCACCTATATCATCCCAAATTCCCTGTTAAACAGCAGTGAAAATAAAGTAAAACTCAGACTTGCATTGATTATCCCATATCTTTCCCCCTGCCAAGTCCCCCACAGTGCACACACATTGAACTGAACTTGCACAGAAAAATAAGGTTCATGCAATGGCACTTGTTAATTAAGTCTGTTGTAAAACCATCTGGCCGTAAATAGATACCAAATATCCCACCACAGCCAGAAACGTTTGGGCCTACACTTAATGTGCAGTCTGTGTCACACTTGGTGGTGGTACAACCACAGCCACCCTGCCTCGGCCACACTGTGATTCTCTGAGCTACTTAAGACTCTGATTCCCAACACTACTTAAGAATGCAGTCCAGTGAGATTATTCAGCTGATTCAGCCACATTACTGAGTTCATATTCACAGATCTGTGGCAGGTAACATGCTCTCTCACCATTCTATATCATTTACAGCAACTAAAGGGAAGCATTTCAACATATTTTCTACAAAAGATATTGTCCACATTATAGAGAAAATAGATTAACCCTCAGAAACAGGACATCTAGCACTGCTTGAAGTCAAATTTGAAAAGAAAAAACTTCTTACTGCTCTTGAAGACAGAACTTCGGTCACTAGAAAACATCCAAGCAACATAGAATTGACCCCTAAAAGCCAGCGTGACATTCTGACAGTGATGCATTGCTGTTCCTTATGTTAAGGGAGTGCACATCAGCAGCTGGCTGATGCATGAATTGGACACACATCCTTTTGCTGGAATACAACCTCCTTACAGGCCTTGCCTTCATTCCAGCCTGTCAGGAGTATTTCTTCCACTGCACCCCAACATGTTGCAAGTGTTTTGCCTGTTTGATGAAACAGCAACTCTTCATCTGTTTCACCCTAGAGTGCAAGATGCAGACCCAGGCAATTTTCCTCACACATCAAGCATTCATATATGAAGGTGTAATTTAAGGCAACTACTTAAATAATAAGCAAAGCTACAAGACTCTCTGTTAATAGATGAGATTTGTAAAAAGCTGGCTTAACCTTATGGGACACTTTCCACTTCAAATATGCAGAATCAAGATTCCATGTAGAATTTTTTCATAAATTTAGTTTGATATGTTTAAAAAACATAGTTTATGACAGCTCTATTATGAGAATGAAAAATGCACTTAAAAGTGTTATTGAATATTGGAATGTAAATCTCAGAGCTCCTTATCTTATGAAATAAGTCTGTTTGTGTGCATAAAACAGAGTTCAAGTATTTCCTAGAAAACGGATGACAAATCCAGGTGTAATCTTCAGACAAAGTTATTTCAGATGCCTAATGCCTATAAAATTGTAGCTGTGCCTGGTCCTAAATTTGATGGTCTTTCAACATATTCATTATAAAAACAGTTTTCAGGGTCTTATAATTCAATAATAAAATTTTGATTCAGGATGCACCTTAGCATAAGAATGTTTGGACCAGACTATACAAGCAAGTGCCCACAGAGAGAGGAGAGTGCATTTTCCTCCAGGCATAGGGTCCAGGCACTCTACCCAAAAAGAAGATACTTGTATTTACAAAGTTCATTTGTATCACTCACATACATGGGGTCAGTTTCAAGAGAATAGCAAGCAACCTGCATTTTTACCTACCTAACCTGCAAGTCTGCATTGGGCAATTGAAGAACAAAAGCCCTTGCTTCCTACAGTAAAATGAAAGGCATGTAGAAACTCCAACAGTATTTTAACATGTTTAGAAGTGAAAAAATAAAAGTGAGCTCTTAAAGAAAAACCTACAAAAACCTCTAAAGCCTGTTTCTAAGACATTTTCCTGATATGTAATACTACTTTAAAGTTAAAATAAGAACCATTTAGCTACTGTACTAAATTCCCCAGATTGCTATTTTTTAAACTTGATCTAGAAAAGAATAAGAGGACAGGCCACCCTGATGAGGCCTTCCTGCTGGGCTTGGGCAAATGAATAACATAAATTGAGAAGCCGGATCTGATCCTAAAAACTCTTTTCAACAACATGAGACTCTGGCAAGAGCAAAGGGAGAGGCTGGCTGGTTATTTTAGCCAGTGCACATGTGCTATTGCCTGCAGCTCACAGCTGCTGAATTAGGCAGTGGGAGCAAAAAGACTCATGGGCAGGCATCTTTAAGCAGAAAAAGATACAAGCAGCAACGTTTGGACTCATATTTCAAATGCACCAGCGTCCAGCAGCTCTCCAATCCAGCATCACAGCAATAGGCACCACTTTGCTTTCATTGTGCCCAGCCACAAATTAAAAAACAGAGAAGTGTTTGCCTACTCCACAGTATGGCACCCTAAGAGATTGCCAACTAGATGAGGATTAGGGTTTCACTGGCTCTCAAAGTATAGGAAAAAGAGAAGCAGCTGTGGTTGAGAAGAACATGGATACCCAAAAAGCAGTCATCCTGATTCCTGCTCTATTGCAGGTGTGTTTCAAGCACAGTGAAAAGCCAGCTTCCAGAGATTAGATCCATAGCATAGTGGAGAGAAGGCTAATCTTTCCCACACCCCACCATTCAGGTTTAGAACATAACTGAAGAGACAAAATGGACGGAAATGTGACCAAAAAAATCCACAAAGAAAAGACATAGCAGGGATAATTATAAATACCCACATGTAATCTGACTATAGGAACAACACAAGTAACAACTAAATCATATTAAAATCAGCAGGAGATCAGGAGGAGAAGGGAGGGCTCAGCTCAACCATTTGGTGTTGTTTAACTTTTGCCAATTTCAAGTGCCCTTTGCAGACACCCATCTCTCCTTTTACAACAGCCTATTTCTATTATTTTTGTGGTTCTGAAGAGGAGCAGGGGGTCTGCCAAGAAGATTCCTGCTCATTGCTGCGTGCCAAACACAAGTCATAAACCAAATTATCATTTTCCACTGTTTCTGGAGCTGCTCTAAACAGCAGCACTCCCCACAAACTAAAATGCACACATAGCTCAACCCTCACCTCAACAACAATCACATATGACATGAGTTCTCTGTCCGTCTCTGCCAAGAGGTTTTCATGACCTGAGATGTACTTGGGACATTGCCAGGTGGCTCATCTCACACCCTTTTATTTGTAGCTAGCAGAGGTATTTTAATAGAATGTACAGACTCTTTAGTATTCACAGTTGGCATTTAGATATCTGCCTTGATGAGTTCTGTATCAGCAGTCAGGCACTGACTCACCAAAGAGCTCACAGCCTTTTTCAGAAATCAGCATGTTGTCATAGAAGGAAAAAATATATGAATCTCTATTTGAAATGGCAACTCTAAATTTTGCTGTTCAGAACTAGATGCAAATCCAAGCCAAAGCAGTGACTGAACTGCCTGCAGTCAAGTCAAGTGATGACATAGCCCCAGGTTTTGCTATGGCAGGNATAAGCTTTGTTTGGGGTTCTTTTTGGAGGAGGGGTGTGTGTTAATTTTTAGTAATATAATCAATTTTTTTTACAATTGAGAACAACTTAAAACCTAATGGGCAGTCAAGATTTTTTTCATTTCAGTAGATAGCTGTCCAAGTTCTGCTTTCCCTCTTCCTCTCCCAGGTCCTCTTCATCATCACATTATTATGCTGTATCAGTTAACATAAATAATTCCACAGCAGCTAAGTCTCCAATAATTTATCATATATCTCACTAACGGGAAAATTAAGATAAGCTGACATATTTTACTAAGAACAAATTTAAGATAGCATCTCAATTGTTTTATACACTTAAATTCATGTTTTACATGAAGAAGCCTATCCCAGTGCTGTACAAGTGTACTGCACCAGACCCATGCGCCTACAGGACCTGCAGTAATTGTGTACTAATCAATCATCTAATCAAGCATGAAGAAAGGCTTATGCACCTGGAAGTTTGTCTTTTTTATCCTCCCCGTCCCAACTCAGACACCTGACTGGCAGGAAAGGCACATTTATTTGGGTGAAACATCACACCACCAATGCATATAATCAAGTCTAATGAGCAGCTTCTTTATACTTTCTTTACCATCTGCATTTTTATAAGGTGTAACGTTCTATCTTTGATTAAAACATGCATCTCTGTTGCAAAAGCAAGTCTGTAGACCTCTACATTTCTTGAAATATCCTTTACACATTTCTTATTATCTGACCACAATTAACCAATACTCAATTTACGTTTGTTTTTTTTTTTTTTTTAGACAAGCATGGATACTTCACTTCTACACTGTAGCAGCTGAATAAATCACAGGAATATACTGAATCTATATAGAGTCTTATATTCAGTGAATCTTCAGAAAGGCAAGTCAAGTCATGACAGGCCATGCTCAAAGACCACACAACCTGAATATGTATTTATCCTTTGTGTGATTAAATACAGCAGTATTTATAAAAGCAGCATTCTGAAAATACAAGGCAACAAGATCAAAGAAAACATAGAAGTACAGAAAAGTTTTAGGAAGTCACAAAGTAAAGAGCATGGTGTTCAAATAGAATAAGCACCAGCAACAAACTAACCACAGAAATATGGTACTCTTAGAGGAATCATTGCATCACCTTTTAAAAACCAAATCTGAACACATACACATGCACTCCCAGCAAAGACAGACTAGGAAAGGCTCTGTAACTAGTCAGGTTCACTCCACTTTGAGCAGCAAAATGACTGCTATTACTGTGAAACTGGTCACGCTTTGTTAAAAAAAAATAAAAAATAGATTCTTCTGTGATAGAGGACTATGAACCACTTTGCTTCAAGTTTCAAATTATGAAAGTCTGAAGAAAGAAATAGCCTTAAAAATCAGTATGGACAAAGATGCTCAGGACAGAGCACGTGATGGCCTCACTGATCAAGAAGAGCCTCAAGATGTTCTGTGACAGGAAGTACAGAAGTCCAAATCCCTCAATTCCATGCTTTTCAAACTACAAACAATAAGGTTTTTATTAGAAATACTTAGACATTCTTTCAGTAGATTTTCACTTGAGACTCTGTTGCATTCACAACCAATTGCACAATTACAGTTTGTGTGGAGTTTTTGTCAAACGATGTCAGTCATTTTCTGGCTAAATCAGCTCTATCCACAGCATTTCAAACATTCACCCATCACTTGCTTTTGAGTGTACACATAGTGTGCATATATATATATTTCCACATTTTTATGTTGTACCTGGTGTCTGATATAGTGTACTTGGAAGCAAGTATTTACATCACAGTGCTTACTAAAACTAAAGCTTGATAACTGGCTTTTACATAGCATTTAGCATATAATAAAGTCAAGAACTCAGTTTTACCTGCAGATCCACAAAAAAAATTAAGAACTCAAATTTAAGGTATCTGTTTAAGTTCTAAAGAAATTTGAGAGGGTTAAGTAAACCGTTACAATCAGCAAAACTGGAGCATTTCTGGAAACTTTCATCTTTATCCAAAAGCAACAGTTCAGTAGAAGGTGATTTTAATATAATCAGTACTTATTTTCCTAAGATACATATACACAGATGTATAAAACACCAGAGATGAAACTATTTAGAAGTGAATGCAGAGGTAACAAGAGCATAAACTTTGTAGTTATTCCAAATTCCATTTTTATTTGTAGTATATTCTATAAGAAAAAAAAAAATCAAAATTCAAACCCAAAAGCATTTTTCAAGTAAAGCTGCAGTAATTTTTTTTAAATACTCCAATTATTCTTGGCTGCAGAATCTCCTCTGGCCAGAAGACAGACTAAAACTAAACCAGAACAGTCAATTATAAATATGCTTACTATGACACTGGATTAAAGGGACTGCACTCTTTTGTTGAGAATTACCTAGAGTAGCCATGAATCCTCTTTTTACTTTTGGCTTGAGTACCTCCACTAGCCTGCACTGCAAACCCTTTTTTTTTCATTCAATGATCTTAACACATTTTAAGCAGATGTATTGTCAAATGTATTACATGCCAATCTGTTTATTATTAAAATGAAAAATCAATATGTCCAATTCAAGCGTAAATGGAGTTGAATGTTCAAGCTGTCATTGAAGATGACATATAATTATTGAATATGATTTGTACTTGGCAAAGTATTATTTCCTGACAAGGACAACAGACAGTAGCAAGGAACTTTTCACAGCAAGTCAGTATAGTGCCATTTAGGGCCAGGGAATTAATTTTATGAATGCAGAAAGATACCTATGTAGCCAAAAGAAGCAATGAGAAAACAATCACTATTAAATTTAATCATTATGTATGTTTAGCTGATGAGAGAACATGTAGCCTTATGTTACTGGGCTGAGTCCAGACTTTTATTCAAAACAGGAGTACTGAAAATAAGAACTTTAAAAAAATCCTATGAGGTTTCAGTTCCGGATCATTAATTTTTCAGTCAAATCAAACTATCATTAAATTGAATCCTGATGCTAAAACTTGGATTCTACATGAAAAATTTGAAACTAAAGCACATAGAATAATTTGTTATGTTGAGCTATTCAGCCCAATATGTCTAGAAAAAAGAAGTCAGACAAACTCAAAATAACATTAGTCTACTTTCTGTGATGACACAGAACTAATAACAAAAGGAAACTAAACTTTGTCCTGGCCAAGAAACTAAGTCCTTAACTGCCATTACTTTTTAGCAGATGCTTAATTTTAAAACAAACTTGTAAAATGACAGAAAATACTCAGCAGGAATATAATATCCATCAGCATGTTACTTGGCACATCCCTCCTCAAAAAGAAAAACAGAAGAAAAAAAGAAGAAAAAAAGACAATTTTTCATGGGCAAATAGCAATTTTAGGGATCCTCTTTGAGCCTGTAGGCTCAAAGGATCATCTTTCAGGAGGAGTGGAACAATTTCTAAACAAAGAAAACTATCTCTAAAACAGTGTCCAATTAAATATTTAAACACCATGGAGATGAAGAAAGAGGCCACTTCACTGTCATACTTTTAATTCAATTCCAAAAGAGAATTTCAATTCAGAAAAGGAAACGGGAGTTCTTCATCTGGTTTTGAATTGCAATTTACAGAAACGTCCAAATCTAGCCTTTTGGGGGAAGGGGGGGGTGCGTAAATTAACATTCTATTCCTTCTTGAATCTCATAATTCTTAATCTCTTCCACTACTGAGTCACTAGTTAGCACCAGCTGCATAACAAAAGAAAAAAGGCCCTCCACGTCATTCATCTAGCGAGCTGTGAACTTTTTCAGACAGAAAAGGACATGCTGAAAGTATATGGCAGCTTTCAGCTGGGGAGCTGAAAGCATCCTGGTTCTGCTGACCAGTTGACAGCTTCTATTTGCACGTGAACCAAAGCATCCCAGTCTTAAAATAGCCTTAGTGCACCAGAAACCATCTAAGATTTCAAACAACGATAGAGAAGTCAGTATGCTGCCAGGTCATAAACATTAACAGAAATCCAAAATTGCATTTATTCTTCCTAATAGCAATCCTTTGGACAAGGACAAAAGGCAAATGTGTACTGGGGAGGAGGGGTGAAGAAGAAAGCAGGAAAAAATAAAACAGAATTCCAGTTACAGTTAAATCCTCTGTGTTCTTCACCAGTTACAGGCTTCACAGCTGCAGACTACCAAAAGAAAGATAAAGCCAACTACTTTTTTTTCTGTTACTTGTTTATAAAAGTGGGGCAGAATTCTCTTGTGTACACATTTGCACATATTCAATATATTACCATTAATAAGTCAGAAATGTAGCAAGCTGAACACACTTAGTACAGTATCAAAGAAACCAATAACAAAGCCAGAAAGGAGGAGGAAAGTAAAGGAGACTTAATTTGCCTTCCTTTCTCAGGAGGCAACAAAAACCCCCACAAGACCAAGGAGTTGTACCAATGTGCAGAAACAGACATCCAAACACTCCCAGTCCCCCCCTTCCCTTGAAATCTTATGCTGAGTAAAGAACTAAGGAAAGGATAGCTCAAACCAAGAAACACAGTATCTCAGATATACAGAGAAATTGCCAAATCTAGGACCAAAGAAAAGTGTGCAACTATAGAAAAACAAAAGCTTTATGCTTAGTCAAAGTATTTGCTAGTCAGACCAGTCCCCAGGCTTTTATCAATCACATCAGCCACAACTAAAATGCTCTTTACCAGTAGGTCAGCCTAATCCACTCCTTAAGCATGTGTGAACACTTCCTAACTCCCATTCTGTTATATTAGCCAGCTAATAGCATTTCACCAGCTAGCATTTCACCAGCAAGGATAGGCTGGTTCCCTCCCGCTTGTACAGTGCAGTTTCTAGAAGATGTAAACTAACTTGACCACCCACACAATGAAGCCACCCAAGAAACAGAGAATTCAGGCTAAAACGTCAGCTCTATGGATTTCAGGTATTCACAGCATACCTTCTTGACCTGAACAACTTGACTTTAAAGAGTTTTTCTGGATATGAACCCAAACCCCAGTTCTGCTCATTATCGGGAATTATTGAGAAGTCTGAATAACTAAACATTACCTCAGTGGAAGGGAAAAATTTCCAGCAAACATCAAATCCATCAAAAGACCCAGGAGTGTCAGATTTTTCTGGTAAATATATATACACACTTACACTAACCCTCAGGATAGGATAGGGAGAGACAGGTGGTGTGGAAGGATAGTGGATGGAATTGCTGAAACCAACATTCCCTCCACAATGAATTCTTGGGATGGAGCAAAGGTCCTCTAAACCTTCAACTCCTCAAGACAAAGGCACCTTCAACCCCAGCAAAAATAGTCCTCACAGAGCTGGTATTTAAAGTGCCAACACTTGGCTGGAGCTAACAGGTGATAGTAGTTATGGAAATGGTGCTGTTGATTGCTACTCTGCGCTTTCCTTGCACTGCCAATCATAAGACAAATATTTTTGGTTCTCTGCAACAATGTTAAATTTTATCTGGGAAGGCAGCACTTTTCTGTGGAAGCATCATTCTAGGAAAAAAGTCAGCCTTTAATAAGCCCGTAACCTATTAAAAGAAGAGAAAGATATTTTTTCTCTCCTAAAAATTTAAATGTTAAAAAAGCCTCTTTTTCAGTAATATGTAGCATATGGGACAAGGTAAGGTTCTGCTTTAGAGTGAGTTTTCTGTATTACTGGGAAAATGCATACAGCTGAATTCTAATCCTTATGTAAATTGTGTGTAAATATTTCCAGAATGGAAACCTGGAGTAAATGTGCAAGGCAAAAAATCTGGAAAGCTGATGTAGGAGAGAAAGAGTAGAGAAACAAGGAAAGTCTCAAAAAAGTGGACCCTCTGGTAGAGGGATGGAATGGGAAGATCACAATCAACTCTGTAGGTCATCCTCCGTAGGAAAAGAAAAGCACCTTTCAGGAGTGCCTAAATGATGTGGAGACACCTTCCTTTGGTTTTATCATATCACTTGCAAATACAGTATTACTTATTGCCAGTACCACAGCTCAGCAGGCGTGACAAACAGCCCCAATGTGAAACGTGTTGTGTTTCATTGTGCTTCAGCAGATTAGGAAAACCCACAGACAGGTTTTCTAAAGAAACAGGCTGTTACTTGACACCGTCTGGGCAGCTGCAGCCTCCACTCTGTGTGAACTGACACTGGTCTTTCCAGGTACCAGGCAGGGATGGAGTTTGGCAGGCTGCAGCCCATCATGCAGCCCATCATGCAGCCCGTCATGCCTGTTTCTGTGTCCATTGTGGAGCTTCAGCCTGCCCAGGCACTACAAAAATCCTTACCTGCTTATTCACAGGAAAACTTCTGCCATAGCAGCAGCTGCAACTCCTGCTTAAGTATCTGGAAATTTTTGCTCTCACCCCCCTGTCTGTGAAGTGCCAAGAAGGAGCCCAGCTGTTCAGCACTGCATTGCTGATTTCTTTGGAAAAGCTTAGTTTTCCTTTTCTGTGGGAGAAGAGGAGCCTTTATGACTGGGAAGAAGAAAAAAAAAAAAAAAAAAAGGAAGAAAAAGAGTTCAGGACTTTTCACTGGTCCCTTGCCCTGTGTGAACGTAAGAATCTTGAAATCTTCACTCTCACTGTATTTTGAGCCTTTCTCTGCCATCTTGCAGCTCTCAGAGCTGCAGAGTGTCTCTGCCTATCATTCAAAGGGCTACATACGAGGCAAAGCCCATATTTCAGGCTTCTCACCTTTTGCAGAGGAGTGCAGTCTGCTACTGAGCACAGTCAAAAAAGATCTTATCATGCCTTTTAGAAAGATTTTTCTCCCAAACCAAGCAAAGGGACCATGGCCAACGTCATCTATATTCTTGTCACGTTTTATAGCTCAAACATCAGATTGCTCATGCTGTAGCGCAGTTTATAAAGTGTGTTTGGAGGGAATGAAAAAAAAGCACAAAATTTGGTGGGTGGGGTGTTTTTTTTGTTTTGTTTTTCTTTTTTTTTTTAACTGCTTGCAGATCAAAAGGCTTACATGCCATACTTTCACTACAAAGCAAATGTTTGTGCTAAGTAAACTCCCAACAATTGAAATTATAATGAAAGCACTAACAGCAATTTTTGTTGACCTACAGCTCACTTATAATCACAGGTATACTCAGTAGCTTTTAAAATCTGTGAAGACAGAAATAACCTCCAGGTTGTTCTTATAATGCAGTGTTTTCTGAGCTTCCCTGTTTTAATTTGGGCTTTGCTTTCATAGGAAGGTAATTGCCACAAAGTTTTCATGGCCCCTTGTGTTCCCAGTGTTCTAAGGCAAAAAGAAAAATCAGTTAAAGACAAATAGGCTGTGTGAAAACGTTTGGTCTCAGAAATCAGGAGGGAAAACAATAACCAAAATGTGCTATAGCTACTCAGTAGCAGGCAGAGACAGATAAATCAGCTCCAGAAAGATCTCCTTCAGTCTCCACCTGTCTGCCAAATTTAAAAGGTCTCTTTTTTTTCTCACTAAAATTTATAAGGGGAATACATTCTTTTCAATAGTATGATGCTAAACAGAGAAAGGCAGCCTGACTCTTACCCTCAGAAACAGTGACATGAGTAAACCCTGCCCAGGATGGTAAAAACCTGAAAAATTAGGCCTGTAGAGAGCAGACAGGAAAAAAAGTGAGATAAGCAGGTGTGTTAAGAGTTCAGTCATGAGATCAATGGCTGTAGATACCACGAGCAACTCCACAAACATGTGTTCTGTGGAGGTTCATGGAGAATCCCTAGTTAGTCAAAGATGAAGGGATGACCCAGCTGAATGGGGAACTGGTTTATGAGGCATGCTCTCCTCAGGAGATCCTGTCAACACCACCAGCAAAAGCAGCTGGGAAGAGGATTGCCTCTCACTGCACCAAGCTGCCTCTGTGCTCAGCTGGGTGGTACAACACCGGCACAACCAGTAGACACACTGCTCTCTTGGTAAGCAAGATTCCTGAAAGCAGAGAAATGTAGGAGAGAAACCTGCCAGCAAGCTCTCCTCTTCTGCTTTCTTGTCTGCTGTAGTGATTTGAATGGACGCCTTCCGAAAATCAAAATTTTCCCCAAAATTATTACTAAGAATTTTTTCGCTTTTCTGGTCAAGTTTGACCTCGAAGTGAGTGTTTCTTCTACCTGGGGAATATTAAGACACTCTTACAGTGTACCTATAAATTTATTTTTTAGCTTAGGTGTTGGACTTTGTGGATTTTTTTAACCTGGCTGTATTTCCAACTCTATTGTTTATTTTATTATATCCACATTCTGTTTCACACTTTTTGGTAAGCTGTGCCAAAAAATGCCTAACAATATGGCTTTTCATGATTCTCACAATGTCATCAAGAGTCCTTTTACCTAAGCTGCCACATGAAGCTAACTATAAATTTGAATAACAGATCACATCACAAATTCCATCAGAAAAAATATTTTTCTGAAAGCATTCAACACCTTCTCTGATGGAGGTAGTCAGAATAGCTCCATATAAAATTAGGGAAAGGGAAAATAAAAATAAAGTAGAGAAGCAGCCCTCAGCTGGTGAAGAAAATTTAGCACTACATCTCCAAGTGAAATATTTTTAAAATGCAGTGTCTAATAGGGAGCCAGCACTTGGATACAGTGTATTACAGTAAGAGAGTTTGGCCACACTCCCAGACGGAGAACGACCCACCGCTGCCACCTTTGCCCTTCCTCAAGTGATTTTCCCAAATGCCACTTAATACTTTAACCTTCCTAAAGAATGGAGACTTTCCAAAGGCTGAGGCACAGCCTGACCAGCCGTTCTGACAGATCAGCAGCCACCCTGGTTTGGTGGGAATGCTGCTGAGGAGCTGGCACGGGGGCAGCAAGTTCTTCCCAGTGGGTCAGCAGTATCAGGGCTGGAGCCTCCCCTCACAGCCACAGGGCTTCCTAGGCTGTCCCAGTTGAACAGCTGGGCTGCTGTTAAGGTCTGATTCCCTTGCTTTCAGCCGGCTCCTCAGGCACTGAAGCCTGGCTTGACTCTGGCCACATCCTGTCACCTCATGCCGTAGAGGAAGGCAGTGGCAGGTGTCCCCTCCAACACAAGAGCAAGGCCTCCCTGTGCTGGGTGGCATTTTGCCATCCTTCTCCTCATCCCGTTGCCATCAGGAAGGGGGGTTTGTGATCCCCTGCACTCCTGGGTGGGTTTGCACGTGTGCCAGCCACGGGTGAGGAGGCACAGCAGTGGCTGCTGTGCAGCGGCCCCTCAGGCCACCACGAGCCAGCTCCAGCCATCTCCAACCGCCCGGTAGTGCAACAGGCCTGCCGCCTCCCAAAACCTGACCATAAATCCCAAAAACTCTTATTGGAACTTCAAAGCACACACAACACCCCTTCCAAAATATTCTTACCAAAAAAAACCCTATCAGCCAGGACAGAAGATGCACTCTGGGGCCTTCCATGGTGAGGGGGGGGCAATTGCATTGACGGACTGAGGGTGTGGGGCACACGCACCAGGGCAGGGACAGCCCAGAGAAGGCAGAAAGGAGACAGAAAGGTTTGCTGTAAGGAATGATGTGAGATCAGACACAGGCAGTATTTTCAGTGTGTGTCTACCTTTCAGCCACGTGTAGCTCAGCAAAGATAGCAAGACCCAGAAATGGATCGATTGCACATCATCACAGTGAATGATCATGAAATCATGTGTGAGAGGAGAGCAAAGTCCAAGTAATGCACATTTACTCCATCTGCTTCAATAAGCTTCGTCGCAACTGTGTTGTGCCCAAAGGAGGAAAGACTACTGTTTTGTAACAAAGCCACGATATACAGATAACTTAGGGTCATTCTGGCATCATTTCTCCCCCTTCTCCTTCAGAAACACTCAAAAGCCACAGCTAGAGATCACACATTTTAAGTGGAGAATTTGGCAGCTTGAGAGATGGACTGGCAACAACAAAGGCAAGTGAGACAGAGCAGCAGTCACTTGATGAACGTGACAGAGGCTCCTTGAAGAGGGTGAGCACAAACACTGCCAGCACTCGTGGCCTGAGGGATGGGTCCCTCCATGCTGTGACAGACAGGAGGTGTGACACCTTGCTTGCTTTCCAGATGAAAGTGGCAAGGAGACTGTGACACTCCAACACTGGCAGCACTGTTGTACTGTAGTACCTGTTTTTTGAAAAATGTGACATCCTCTTCAGCCTACACCTGCAGCAGTTACTAGAAGGTCTAATTTTACCAAGTATGGATGAAAATAAATTAAACAACTACACAGAGATCCTGGGTTTCCATAAGCTTTGGAAAAGATTTTCAAAGCAATATAGAGAGTCATGTCAAAAAAAATCCAAATGGCACCTCTTCTAGGGTTTGTCTACTAAACTTCCAAATCTTTTAAATTTGAATCCAGCTCCTGTAAGACAACAAGGGGTGGTTTCATTCACTCCCTTCACTGCAACATGGCACTCCTGAGAAGGAAGTTCAATGGCAGAATAGCAAAGTGTCAGGCATATAGGGAGAAGACAGATGAATGTTAAGTACAGTGTTAAGTACACTGTACTGTGTGAGGATGTGAGCAAGCTATGAGCCAAATATTTCAGTAACAAATAACTGAAGCCATACAATGAGGTTTGAAAATTAATGCTAGGCTGTCTGATTTCTACTGATGGCTTGTGCCATCCTATAAACCAGAATTTTGTGGAGCTAAGGCTCAACAGAGGGTATAAGACTCAGGTATACAGCCTGGTTGCCATACCCAAGTAGGTGACCCACTGGAAATGGGAAAGGGGGAGCAGACATAGAAAACAGGAACATCATCAGCCTTACTTGATGGCCAGATGTGATCTGGTGGGACTGGCATTTGCTTGCAAAGGACAATGCCCCTTCAAAGCTATCAAGGGTACAAAATGCTAAGCAACAGCCTGCTGGGCTTTCACAGCCTGAGTCCGGCCACTGCTGTGAGGTGCACAGAATCAGATGCCAAAATAGCTGCTAATCCCAGCCCTCAGCTTTCTGATANCAGGTGGAGAATAGAAAGAGGAAAGGGGGTGGGGGAAAATGATGCATATAAAGGATGGGGCTTGCTTTGTCCTGCAGAAACAGCAGCCAGAGTAGGAAGAAGGAATGTGCATGTGTGTGTACACCATGTGGGACAAAGGCAGTGTATCCCTCTTCAGCCAAGAGCATGCTGTCGTCTGTCAGCATTGTACAGCTGTGTACAAGCAACACCAAACACTATTGGCCTCGCAGTGCCTTTGACAATATGTTTTTCATGTTGATTTCCTCATTTGAATTTTCATTTTTGCTCCCCTGCTTTGAGTGCATACATCTAGTTTTGATGACACTCTAGCAGCTGGCTGCAGACAAGTCGCAGGCTTGCATGTCTGGCCAAGTGTAACACACACATATGCGAACACGCACACACACACCCCCCTTGTCTTGACCCCTCTCCCCTTCTCCTCTGAGATCTGCTGCGTTTGAAGTGTTTTCTTTAGCGACTCCTTTCCCAGGCTCGCCTCCCTGGCCCATGGAGGGCTGCTCCCCAGATCTGCTTTCGGTCTGGATGAAAGAAAGGGGGTTTTGGGGGATGCGCACAGCCTTGACAGCCGGGAGGAAGCGCGGTTTCACTGCGCTGGCCCTTCCGCAGAGCCCCGCGGCTGCTGCACGCCACGGGCTCGCTGGATCGCTGTGCCACTGGACCGAGAGCTCAGGCCTGCGGGGAGCAGAGGCTGGGGCGAGAGGGGATGGGGTCACCTGGGTGCAGGGCTGCAGCTACAGCGGTGGGAGCAGGAGGCACGGAGAGTTTCTGAGTGGTTAAAAAAGTTCAGACACGCAAACTCTGGTGCTGTCAAATATCCCCCCTGTCCCCCGCCACTCTTCACCCTCTCCCCTTCTTTCTCCTTTTTTAAAATTTATTTATGTATTTATTTATTTATTTTTAAGGCAGTTGATGTGGTAATTACGAATTTGGTGAGAGCCCGGTCAGGTCACCACGTTTCTCAGATCAGAGCCCTATCAGAAATTCTTTCAAGTGTCCTTCTGCGTCGCCAAAGATGACAACAGCAAATCAATAAGTGCTTGAAATGAAAGGGCTTGCTGGCTAGCCCCCGAGGCTACAGATTTTCGCACCGCCGGTCTTTTTTCCCCCCGTTTTTTCTTTTTTCTTTTTTTTTTTTTTTTTTTTTTTTTTTTCCTGAACTTCTCGCATTCCTTTGCAGTACCTCTTCTAGGAAGAGCTACCTTTTTATCCCTAGTTTCATGACGAAGGTAAGTGCCATGTTCGCATCTCTTCGTCGGGACGGGCCTCGCCGGCTCTGATCGCTCTTCCCTGCTTCCAGCAGACGGTCGCTGCTGGGAAGACGAGAGCCGAGAGCTGCTCCCGCCAAGGGCATCCACGCCCGCCTGGGAAGCGGCGACCGCAGGCTGGGAGCACAGAGGCAGATATTTGAACTTCTTCTTTTTCTACTTCATTGTTTAAAAAAATAAAATATAAATAAAAGAGAAGGAGAGAAAGAGAGAGAGAGTAAATAAATATTTCTTTTTTAAGAAATAATAGAAGAAGGCTAAAGGATCAAAGCAAAGGAAAATAAATATAGGAATCACTGCCTTTATTACTGTGTGTTAACAGAGGTTGCTTCGCTCCGGTTCACACCATCATCCCTACCTCTAATGTGCCCCGATTTAACAATCTCTCTAACGAACGACGTCCTCGGGACGTTTTAATTAGGCAATTCATTAGTAAGTCAATACAGACATTTATATTTTCTTTCAGATCAAGTGGTTAAGCGCTGATTTCGAAATGATTATAAAACACTGGAATTCGCGAGGCGTAATAATTTTAATTTATATGCAAATCAAAGGGTCCATTTGAAATGCTTAATTTTTAAACAATTACTATATTGTAGCATCGGAACGAACAGCCTGAATGAGCAATTTGAAACCAGACCTGGACAGGAAGAAAATATTCGAGCAGCCCAACAAATCAATAATGTTTGAGTGTGTTAAACATAGCCAGCTATAGGTATTTACATACTCGTTTGCTGACAGATAAGGAGCTCAGAGAGGTGGGAGGAGAGGCTGGGGGGGGAGACAGGAGGGTTTGCTTGCGAGGGCTAAGATCATAATCCGGGAATGAAGAAAGTAAATGCTCGTGAATTGCCCCATCGCGCACTTCGGCAGATTTTCCGCCGGTTCCCCAGCGCTGGTGGCCTGCGCCTGGCGCTGAGGGCTGCCTGAAATACGGCTGGGCTCTGCGCTCGGTCACCGCTGCATACGCTCGGGGGTTTTTATATTGGTTGGTTGGTTTGGTTTTTTGGGTTTGGGGTTTTTGTTGCGTTTTGGCGTTGTGTTGTTTTGTTGTTGTGGTTGTTGGTTGGTTGTTTGGGAGAGGTTTTCTCTCCTTTTTTTTTTTTTTTTTGTTTTTTTTTTGTTTTCCCCTTCCTTTCTTCCTTCTTCCCTGTGCAGCGGGGAGGCTGATCGGGCTCTCCTTGCCTCACCCACTCTGTGATCCAGGATCACGCAAGGAAAAGCCCCACGGCACCCTCCGCAATTGGGAGCACAGCTGGTGCACCAGGTGCCTGCAAACGGATAGTCGCGACAGGTTTTAAAAAACAGTTTTTCCGTCTGTTGGGGCGATGTATAGCTCCGACCCTCCTCTCAAGCGGTTCGGAAAGCCGGCTTGCCTTCCGGGGGCCGGGACAGAGGGCTCTCCGAGCGGCTCTTCGCGTCCCAGCCGGGCCGGGGCAGCTGCAAGCTCTCGCCACTGCCGCCTCACCCGCCGAGGAATGGCTCCGGAGCCTTCTCGGGGGTTTTAAAGCTGTTGTCACTGCGCTGGCGAAAGGGAGGAGATAGACTATAAATACAGCCGTCGTGCCCTTTGCTCGCCCTGAAATCTATTATTACATTTATTGCTTTGACAGAAGGGGAAAAAAAAAATCGAAATCCTCGTATTAAGTCGGCTCCATAGTTTCCAGACACCCTGGAACCCCTCTTCCACGGCAGCATGTCTAATGTATTCCCTGGTGATTCTAGGCATTAATTAGTGGTTTAATAGGAGTATGACTAAAAATGTAAAAGAAGGATTAGGAGCGTGAAACGTATGTCCAGCTCCTTCCACACACTCGAGGAGGGAATGAAAATCATCCAGTATCTTATGTTTCTCCAGGAGCCATTTGCATTTCCCACCAGCTGCTCACTTTAGCCTCTCCGGGGCGGACGGAGACTGCTGCTGCCCGGCGCGGAGGCGGTCGATGAACGGCGGGCGGCCCCGCTCCGCGGCCGCGCTGCCAAGGCGGGTGTCCCAGCCTTCCCTGCCCGGCACACAGCAGGGCTGGGGGTGTGAGGAAGATGTACATCGGCGCAAGCAATTTGCTTCTCGCATGTAAACAAAAGTGAGAGGTACGAGCTGGGAGCCCCTCTCATTCCCGCTCTTTCTTCGGATGCGCGGAGAAACTGGATTTCACCTGGCAGAGCGCTCCCAGGGATAGAAAAGCAGGTAGCAAAGGACGCACTTAACTAATTTATTTCTCCCTAGATTTTCCCACACCATTTCATTTCTTGCGAGAGAAAGTCACCCCCTCGGCTTGGCGCGGCCACCGCTGAGGCGTCGCAAAGGGCTTTACTGAGCACGCCGTGGAGCGGTGGTGCTGCCGGCTGCGGCTGGGCTGACTTAACGACCCACGGAAAACTTGGCCTCTCCCAAGGGTTCGCTTTCCCCTCCAGCAATAACTGTCTAGCCCCCTGCCCACGGCTATAAATAACTAAAATTCACTCCAGGTTGAAACAATTTTAAAATAGCCACAAAGAGATCAGGTGTAGCCTCCGAGTTAGTAAAGCGCCTACTTTATTTTCGTTTGGTTCCTCTACAAACAAAGCCGCGGAAATGCTGCGAGAAAAAGCGATCGCTTTAGTTCGATCTGAATATAGAAATCCGACTTCGATATTTTCTTAAACACGGAAAACGCCGCAAAATCGAAAATAAATTTCCCCGTGGAGGCAGCTGGGTCTCCTTTGGGGAAAAGAGAGGGAGTGTAGCGTTTTCTCGCTGTAGTGCGTAAATTATGCAGGGCGAGTAACAGAGAGGAGCGGCAGGATTTCTGCTATCCCAGCACTGCGCTACCGATACAGACACGAACAAGACCACCACGCATTAAAAAAAAAAA
Source organism: Cisticola juncidis (assembly GCA_013400215.1). NCBI lineage: Eukaryota > Metazoa > Chordata > Aves > Passeriformes > Cisticolidae > Cisticola > Cisticola juncidis. The sequence continues at coordinate 249,697 of VXBR01002239.1, read as the reverse complement.
AAAAAGAAAAGAAAAAATACAAATGTATATGTAAGAAGTAAGAAAAAATTGGGGAAAAAAGAAAATTAAAAAGTGGGTTAAAACAGGAAACCGAGACCTCTCCCAATAGGTTGCCGATCCCTCTTAACACCTGGTGCAAGGACAGCCACAGGCCCGGCCCGGGAAACTTCGGCCACAGTTACTTGTGCCCCCCTCCCCAGCCGGGCGGAGCAGGGCGCGCCCTGCGCGGGCGCGGAGAGGCCACGGCCGTCCTCGCTCACCTCGGTTTTCCTCTGGCTACCTAGAC
>VXBR01002239.1:214239-231757 GCA_013400215.1 Cisticola juncidis | reverse complement strand
CGGGGGGAGGATTAAAAAAAGCCACAAATTGCCCAGCAGCCCACCTGGGAGCAGGAGGCCGCGAGTGCCTCGCTCCGGCAGTGACGAAGAGTCGAGCACCCCTTGGAGTCAAGGCTCCTTCCCGGGCGGAGTGGCACGGCACTGAGGAAGGAGCCGTGTGAGCGCTTGTGTGTCTCTGTGTGTGATCAAGTGTGCAAGGAGTGTGCAAGAGTGTGGGAGAGACCTGGCCTGGCGTGGCTCCCCACTAAGCCGGGGTGCAGCGGGGAAGCGTCCCAGGTTCACTCCCGCTCACACACGCACACATACACGTGCAATACGCACACGCGTATCTATTGAGCACATGTGCATATTTTACACAGATGCACACAGACTCATGTACGCACACACACACGGAGTGCTGTGCGGGTTGTGCTCTGTAGCCACCTCCCGCAGCTGAGAAGGATGCTCCCCAGGGGCTGAGGGGCAGTGGCGAGGCCGGGCAAGGAACGAGGCCGATGGCCGCAGCCCCATCCCCGGCCGCGGGCTTGCGCCCACCGCTAAGCCCGGGCCGGGTTGAACATTAACCGGTTGGAGCGGCCCCGCAGTGTAACAGGCTACGTATAAAAATGAATCATCTCCCAGGTTGTAGTAAAAAGTCCCGTAAAGTCCACCTATAAATCCTGGTATGCACTTAGTCCTACGGTTACTACTCAGTATTTGCCATTCCCTCCTCTCCCTACTTTTCTCTGGCCCTAAATCCCGCTGGCTCTCTGCGGTCCTAAGCCTGGATCCGCATGCCCTGGGATGCAGTGTCACCTCTCCCTGATGAAAGCGAAGCCCCACAGGAGACCACCGAGGGTCGCATCGTCGGGGTGCTTGGGCCGCCTCCAAACTACGGCGAGGAGATAAAGGAGTACGACAGGCCCGGCCCTTAGCCCTCCAGGGCGGCAGCAGCCCCCTCCCCCGGGGCCAGCCTAGGTGGGGCGGCTCGCAGCTGTCCCTGCTGCTCCCGCCCTTCGAGGGGTCTGTGTCTCTGTGCCTGTGATAAGAAGCGCTACTCATACGCTGCAGCAAGGCTCTATAAAACTCAACAGGCTCCCCCTGCAAATTCGTTACGTATTTTTCTCGGGATAAAAGGGAAAAGAGGAAGAATATCTAATCTGACTGGAGTGCACTACTGCAGAGCCGCGGTGGGCAGACGCGGGCAAGGATCAATGGGCATGTCGCCATCAATGCAGCCCACAGTTCAAATCTGCAACTGAGATTTATGCAATTGGAAAGGAACCCGAGGAACAAGCCCCCTAGCCTGCTGGGTGTGTATGTGGAAAAGTCGCAGCACTCGGGAAAACACGAGGGTGGAGCCAAGCTCATCACTTGATGTGTATATTTAGTGTGGTGGTAGTCCCGCTGCGTCATGAGGGACTGCTTCCATGCTGAAAGTTATTCACATGCCTGAGTGATTTGCTGGATTATGGCCATATGTAAAGCAATAAATATAAGTGTCTACTTCTGTGCAAGTAAGAGATCCAGAGGTCTCACAAGTAATTTTCCAGCAGATCCAGACCTCATAGTTTTAAGATAAAAGTGAAGAGAACTCTTTTGCTTAATTCAATTTAAAAAAACACCAACCCCACCAACAATTAACGTCACTGGGACAATGAAAGTATAAAGGAGTATAAAGCCTTTCCTTTATGTAAAACCTTGATGGGCACTTTCAAGGCTGCATTATCTGGAGAGGAGCAGGAATCTACAAGCCTGTGCTGATGCAGTTTTCAACCTTCCGAGCCACAAACTCTTGCATCTGCTTTGGCAGATGCAGAACTAAGGAATGAAGGAATTTCTTGCTGGGCTGGGGGACGACGTGTCAGTGTGAGTGGGTCCCAGCCTGTTTGGTGCTCCTTTGAAGTAGGCAGAGTCTGAGCTGGCAGTGCTTAGTGCAAGGGCAGTTCCCAAGCAAGCAGAAACTCTCCCTATGAAGTTTGGAGTGGTTGAATTCCCATGATTTCTCCAGGAAAGGTCATGCATGCTTCCCACTCCTCAGCTGGGATGGGAAGAGCAGTGGAAGGATGGAGGTGGCTTTTCTGCCTTCTTTCTTCTAATGCAGAGCCAAAGTCTCTGGCATTTCTCAATTTTTTTCTATTTTTTTTTTTCATGCAAAGCAAAACAGAGTTTGAGTAAAATAATAGTATCCAGCTTTTGGCAATGTTTCCTATAAATTCATGGCTTTAGCCTGGACTCTCTCATGGCCAGACTGTAAATTTTCACATTCTAACTCTCTGTGACAAATCTCTAGCCCCAGTCATTGTTATTTCCTTCAGCTTTCACATCCTTCTGGCAAAAACCTCCAACTCTGGCATTCTTTACCCAAAACAGAAATTCCTACCACAAGCTCCATCACCCAGAGAACATTTTTAATAAACATGTTTGGAAAATGAAAATAAGATACAGAAAATATATGAATGCAAGAAACATCAAATGAAAACTTGGAAGAGGTTTCAAGTAGTATTACAAATAGGAAATAGCTTTCCAGAGATAAAAATACTCCATGTGTTTTGTTAACACCAACAGGCAGTTGGGCTTTATTCTCATGGTTTATTTGGATGTTAAGGGACACCTTTGTCCTACTTGATGTACTTGTAACTGCTGGCTGAGCCAGGAGGTCACAGACTTTAGCTTGTAATCAGTGGGTGACCGGCAACATCCTCGACAAATAATGTCGGCGTGACACGATCAGGGCAACAGCCATTCTCACATGTCAACAGCTATAGCTCAGTAAGTAAAGGACTTGGGGAGGGATGTTTCATAGCACAGGTCGTTTTTTTAGTCCTGGACCATGCACCTGTTTAAAACTTCAGCCCCTGGTGCAGAGCACAAACATTGGCTTCTACTGACAGGGGTGGTTTTAATATTCTGGTGGGGTGGTTGTTTTTTTGTTTGTTGTTTTTGTTTGTTTTTTTTTTTTTTCTTTTTGGGTTTTTGGGGGTTTTTTTTTGGTTGGTTCTGTTTGTTTTTTTTCACAACAAAAAGGGAAAGTCGTCTAAAAGTGTTCTCATTGCTCATTAAGTGACAGAGTTGTAGGTTCTCAGGAACTTAGGGAGTGTTTCCTTTGAATTATCTAGGGCACAGGACATGTTGCATTTTTCTGTCTTCTGAACAGAAAGGCTTCTGAAACTGGAGCCCAGCTCTAACAATTCTTCCCAGGACAATGGAATACTTAATTCTTGTGATGGCCAGGCACTGCTATTTGAGACCACTCAAATTCCCTCTGGTAGAGCTGGCAATTCTGGGAACATAAATAACACAGCTTGGGGACCAAGCAAGCATTGTTTACATGGACATATTATGGCCCTACCCCGGTCAGTGTAGCAGTTTCCTCCTTGTGCTGGAAGGAGCTGACGCTGCTACGCGCTTGTCAATCCAATGGGTCATGTATGCATATCCATAAATCCCATTGGCTTCCAATGGCATTTGATGAGCATGAGAATGACTTGACTCACACTCGAAGACAGCAGGAATGGAGCATGTGCCCACAGAGCATGCTGAATCAGGGCCAGGTTCCAAGGCTGGAGGGGAAGGACTGGGAACATGTTCCCTTTTTATGGCCTTAAGTAGGCTTATTTAATCTTGCATGGCTGGGCAAGGAGAATAACTGAAGAGCCTAGAATAAAAACTCTAGAAAATACTTAATCTCTGGCCAGAGAAATCAACCAGCTGTTTGGAACCAGGATATGTCTTATGTTTAGGGAAATAGATGAAATAAAATTGGAGAAAACCCTCTAAAGGAACTCTGTGAAGGCTTTTCATGGGGGAAAGAAGAAGAGACCATGATGCTCAGGATATGAAGACCACGTGGATGTTGCAGGCATAAGCAGACATCATGCAGATGCATGTTAGAAACAGGTTGCACTACAAGTCACAGAGCGATTCCCTTGCTTTTCTCCTCTGTCTGGAGAAATTAAATCAAAGAATGAATAAGAAGAAAAGATGAAACAGCTTGAGAAGAAGAACAGAAAACTTATTTCTGGTTCCTGTGAGATGTCCTGTGCAGAGACTGTCACAAGAAGAAACCTCCATTGAATACAATGCCACTGAAACTAGCGTGCTGTCATTAAGAAAAATCTGTATGCTCTCTAGATCAACTCAGGGGTGGTATGTTACAAGAGTGATAATTCTGAATCTAATTCTTTGGTGATGTAAGCCAAGCAATTTTGTTTACTGATTTATTTTAGTGGCACATTTTCACTTTGTTAAAATAAATCTAATTGAAATAAGCTTGCAGAGGGAAAATGGGACAGCTAAATTGGTAGTCTTAATGTAGATTCTATAAAGGTAATGAAGATACTCATCATTTATTCTTTGTTATTCTTCATGGCCTCTGATAAATTTCACTGCGAAATTTAGTTTACATGTATATAGCAGAGTGGGTAGAGTGTTGTGGGCAGAATGCCCATCCTGATTACCCCAGAGGATTAGGAGTGTCAGGCTGTTACAAAGGGAAAAGCAGAGCCTAGAACAGGCCTCAAGAAATAATGCTCCAGTCCTGTCCTGCCATTTTTCCAGCTGCAAGGTGTTTGAGAAGGTACCTACTCGAGGATTTGTTCTCAGTGTGCAGAGGTCTCACAGAGGTACAAAGAAAAGCCTCCCACGTCCATTAGGAGATGTGTGATCTGAGGCTAGAAATATGGACTTCAGCCAAAAGAGTGAAAAATATAAAATTGCAAAAAGCAGTTCTTGATATCTTGGCAAGAAACCCAAGACAGCATCCGACACTCGTCTACACATAACACTATAGCCCCACACTGCTGAGCTCCTAAGGGCGTGACATTAGATATGCAAGCCTGGCTCCATGGCCTCTGTGATTAAACCGCTGCCATGCAATCTGGCATAGTAACTGGTGTTGGACACACAGTGCCCCAAGGGGCTCTTGATGTTTTAGATTGTAGCCAAGAGTCCATGGCAGTTGCTATTGACTGGAGGCACAGTAGTAACCCCTCTTTCAGCTGCCTTCCACTCCCCCATATTCCCCTGTGAATTGTTTATGGATGGGACATCTCCTTCTTCTGGAAGTGAACTCTCCTTACCAACTCCCTCTCTGAGCAACAGTAAAGCCCCAAGGGAGCTGATGGCTGAGTTGGGTTTGAGTCCCCAGCACCAAGAGGGTGAGACAATTACTGGATACTATGGGAGTGCAGAATGACCCTATTTTTTGCCTTTAGCAAAGAGGGTGAGACAGATACATCCTGCCTCTTGGACCCTTCTACACAGAGGGCTCTTGCCCATGGTGATAGTGGCCCATCCTAAAATTTGGCAGGTTCTGAAGCTGAGCCTAGCTAACTAGGTTGCAAATAGGCTGTACATATGCTGAACTCAGTGGTGTGGGACACCAGCACTAGTTCATGTTTCAGGCACACGGACAAGGTCAAGCTAATAAGTTGGTGTTGAAACTCAAGGATCTGGGATGCTTCAAGACCTTCAGATCTAAGGGCATATCCTGGTCATCTAGACTAGTGGAATGCTTTAAGCAGTCAAAAAAATGTTAAATAAGCCTACGGATTCAATCACAGGAAGGAAATCAGGCATGCAAGCAAGTTTAGAGGGAGTTATAGTGTGTTCTCATCAGGTCCTTGGTATCTGCCCAAGTAGATGGGAACCCAGAAGGTCCCGTGTCCTTCATATGCCATGCAGACGTTCTTTTTCAGCTGCCCTTTGAGCAACAATTGCCTAACAAGAGTAGTTATTGTCTCCCATATGTAGATAAAATGTAAAGATAAAAATGTAAAGATAAAAGTGCATTGGTTTTTGTGAAATGCTCAGCTAAGTTAGTAAGGAAGAGCACTTCAGCATATGGACAACAAATTAAATCCCTAACTTCTACCTAGAAATGGGTACTTCCTATGGGTAATGCACACTTTAATTTTCATGAGTGTTTTTAAAAACTATTGTTACTTTTAGCTGTGGTTATTGCTATGTTTTTTGATGCATGAGATTAGTGTTTCATTTTCATTCAGTTATGGAGTTTCAGCTCCATAACTTTTATTCTGGTGAAAAACATGATCTTCATAAAATTGTCTGGAAACAAATTGGCTTGTTTGCTATAAAGTGGGAATTGGCCACCTTCACTAAGGAACCACAAAAGGTTTCAGTCAAAAAGACAGGCACAGCTACAGGAAAAACTGACTCAGAATGAAGCAGCCACCCCACTGCAATATCATTAGGGAAAGCCTTTAATAGGCTGGGACAGATTTATAATAATTAGTACAACTAGCTCCATATCTGAGACAAGGCATCTACAGCATGTAGCATGTCTCTCTGTGAAATTATAGACGAGTGTGAGCTGATTACAATACATGTAAGTAGTGCGGTGAAGCTGGACAATTGGTCCAAATATGTGTAAATAGAGTACCTAATAGTTTAGGTACTATGCCATAAGTGATTTATACCTCTCTGCTTTGTCAGATCAAGTTCATCAAGTCAGACCTCTTCATTTGGTCTTCCCAAGGAAAAGCACAAAGTTTTTTAGGGGCTTGTCTCCAGAAAAAGTGCCACAGTGGTAGAGATGCCAGCTTTTAATTTTCCCAGTGGGTGGTCTGCTGCAAAATTCCCAAAAGGCAAAGAATCTAGAGCTAGACAGAGCCTCTCTTAAACTAAAGTGTTTAAGAGATTTTTTATGTGTAATTTAAGATGTTTGCTGAGAAACAGAGACTCTGATTTAACTATTTGCAGCTTATGATTTTTCCATTAGAAAATCTTACAGACCCATCAGCACATTCCATGTTTGACTGACCACAAAATCACAATTTTTTCCCTCAAATCTGTTGCCCCACAGCAGTGGTCTTTGTTCTTCTCCTTTCTCATTAGGCTTGTGCTTATTTGGAAATTGTCAGAGAGGACACTCAACCATTCATTCACACCAAGCAATACGAGTCTCTAAAACTATTGCCACCAGCTTCTTTTGGGGCAATTTGCAAAACAAGGATGTCATCTGGAAGTCTAGGCAGACTGACATCCCTGCTTAATATTTAACACAATTCCCTTAAACACCAAAATGTTTCACCCACTCCTTTCTGTGCGGAGCCCTTTCTCTAAGAGCTTGGAAGATCAAACTGAAGAGAAGGCTAGCAGCAGTCGGCATTCTTGCACATATAAACTTCCGAATCTTCCCAAAGATGTTGGAACTGGATTGCAATAGGCAACTACATCTAATTGTCTCCCTTATTTAAGTATTATATTTTTTCTGGGAAATTTATAACTTTTGTTTGACAGTGCAACAGGGTGGTCTTCTTTAAGTAGCCAAAAGGACCTGAAGCCAGTTTTCCCCCCGCTCATCTCAGTAAGCTCTTTTTAAGGAAGTAAATGTGTGAAGGAACAGCAGACAAGATAGAGACTGGAGCCAGATGTTCCTGTGAGAGCTGCCTCCTGACTGGGATACAAATCCAGCTGTTTACTGACTCAGGGGGATTCCAGGCAGAAAGCTCTGGGATTTGCCATGTGTGTGAGAGAGAAAAGCACAGGCTTCACTCCCCTATGCTTACTCTCCCAAGACTGCAGATGGAGGGGGAAACTGTCTTCTTGGCTGGGAAAGGGATTCTGTGAGGATGATGAGTATGTGACACACAAACCTTTTAGGAGAAAGCTTCACAAATTGTGCAGATGAGTTCGGCAAGCACGTTTCTCCTCAGACCTGTATTAAGAAATTCTGTTCTCTGAAGTGAACTGCAGCCTCAGATAGATTGGGCATTTGTCTAATTTATGGGAAGAATGCAGAGGAAACTGCTCTACTCTGGATGTGCTACAAACTGACAACTTGCACCTAGCTTGTAAAATATATTAGATATTTCTGGACAAATTTACAAACTCCTGTTTAGGATAATAAACTGCTTTGCCAAAGTCAACATAAGCACGTAGCATTTAATATGTAGCACATATTATATCACCACCAGAAAAAGCCTTCCCTCTAAAAATTATGGTTCAGCTCCAGAAAACTTCTCTACTCCAAATAGGATTTAATGCCGTTGATTCTGGGAGAAGACAGAGTTTCCTCGCACTACTGGTCTATAGGCCAAAGACCCTAACCAAAAGTCTGGTGGGATGTGACTCCAAAGGCTGTATAGATTACTTGCTTGGAGATGTCTAGGGATAATAAGCCATGAAAAATGAAGAAAAGTCAGTTTAGGGTGTTTTTTATTTTATACTTTTTTCATTGTTCAGGAAGAGGTGTCACACACATAAATTAAGATACATGAGGATCTTGCTTGCAAATTCTGGAGAGGTGAACCATAGCCCAGGACTCTGAAGCAGGCCTCTGCACTCTGTACCTGTTCTTATTTATGGTGTGTTTCATTATGAGACAATCCCAGTGACAATTATCCACACTGAAAAAACAAGGGCAGCCTGTGGCTTTTTGCTGTTGTGTAGTCATGTCATCCAGCTGCCTCTAAACTACCTCCTCAGGCACAGAGGTCTTGGTGGGCTGTGAACCACCTGGGTGATCTGTCCTCTGCTGCTCCACGCTGTGCGTGCAGGTTATGGGGAGAGACTTTGCAGACTTTGGTCTGCGTGGCTGAGCACGGGTGTGCTGCCTGTGAGCCCTGGAGTTGGCCATCACTGGAGGTACCCAGCCCCTGGGACAACACACACTGCCAACCCAGGGTTGTCAGCACGGCTGGCTGAGACCCAGCACTGCAGCCAGAGCCTTGGCAGCTCTGCAGGCTCACTTTCACTCACTGCCAGGATTAGGAGCACCTCTCATCCTCCTTGATAAAACCCAGCATGGGAGTGGATTTGACCTGCTCCTAAGCCAAGTGCAGCTCAGCAGCCAAAACTTGGCCAGCTCTGCTTTACACCACTACACCTCACATCTTCATGGCTTTGAGGCTTGTGTCCAAAAATTTTTGACTGTAAAGTGGCAGGGGTTTTGCTTTAGCTTTTAGATATGAAGAGCAGCAGAAGTGAAGTAGTGGAGAATGAGGGATCACTGTTTCTCCAACTGTACTAACATCCCCTCCAGAAAAATAGCTTATTAGTATTTTATACTAGTGCTTTTAACTGGTACTTACTTGTTGGCTTTACAATACAACAATCCCAAGGAAGACGGGTTCACATTCAGCTAAGCACTGCTAGCTAGCACAAGGTGAGAAATTCCCTGCTCAGAAAGGCTGCCATTTAAATAGATAAGGCAAATTGTAGGAGGAGAAACAGAGCCAGAGGAAAGTGAAAAGACTTGCTCAAGGTCACATGGCAGATCAGTGGCAGACCAACAAAACAGTCTGTCTGAAGTGCCAGTCTACTGACTTGGGAAATCTTTAGAAAAAGGTCTTTAATAGCTGTAGCTATCCTCATGTCTATAGTGTCCCTCTGCAGGTGATCTAACATAACTCAAATTCTGACATCCCAGAATTCCATAGTTCATGCACTGAAACATGACCCCCTAATGTGGCTCTCTTGAAAGTGAAATGGTTTGTTACATCAGTCATTTTTTTTTAAAATTAAATTTTGTAAAGTGTAGGTGAAATGAAGTCAATTTTTTTACTGTGCTGAGAGGAACGTGCTGGTGACCATAATCTTGGCTAAAATATAGGATAAGGAACTCTTTGTCCTTCTCCCCCTCCATGTGCTATTTTGAGTTGGCATGTGTTTACAGAGATAACATTTGATGTCATAGTTGCCACATTTGACAGAGAAAAGCCTGAGAGAACCATTAACTATAGGATGAATCAGCAATCTAAGATATCTTTGTCCTTTGCTAAATGATTAGCTCAAAGCAATGCTCCATCTGAAGTTTCCAGCCCAAGAAAATCCCACAAACAAACATTCTAATAGCTATTATAAAATAAAGAATCCTTTATACGTAACAGAATTTTACAACTGTGCAAAATCAACCCATCTTTATTGCTCAATAGAAAAAATACTTATTTGTATTCATTTCTAAGTGCATTTCAGCAATGTTGACTACAGATTTGAAAGCATCAGTGAAAGAGAGAATAGAAAATAGAGAAAAATAGGGGTCAGGATGCCAGATGTCTGTTTCTGCTCTACCATTTGGTTGTTTTGTAACCCTGGGTATGTTGCTTAAGCTCCTCACCTCAGTGCATCTACATGCAAAAGACAATAATGATTTCTTATTCACAGAAAGATTTTACTTCTTTTGGCATAGATCTAGGCCCTTGACCCTTCCAGGAATCTACTTGTGAAGATTTGGGGAGAAGTCTTTTTTCTCCCCAATGAGCTGTGAATCTTACAGGATCATGTGCAGTAGACTAGATGCTGCACCAAAAAGAAGTACTGCATGGGAACTGCATTCCTGGGCCACTGCTGGTTGTACCAGACCTTTGGGGGGAGGATGTTGCTGGTCCATCATGAAGACCCAGACCAGACTTTGTTCTCTTAGACACCTTCAAGCCATCAGAGCGGCCACTGATATTTTTGCCTGCAAATCTCTTGGTTTCCTGCAGCCATAGCTTCAAGGGAAAGATGAGAACAGGATAAAGACAGCTTAATTTGCCTGTATAGGGGAGAGGAAGACAGCACATAGGAGTTTTTTTGGATAATGCAATCTCAGCAGCTGGGTGAAAATCCCCTTATGAAGCATATTTAAATTCACTGCAAATGCATAAGAAAAGTGAGATAATTTTTAACACATTATTTGTGAAATATGTTCCTTGAAGAAGTGCTTAGCAAAAGGTGTGACACAGATGCCTATATTATTAACTGCTGTTATGGAGAAACATGTCACTAAATTGCATTCATTAGAATGTGAGGTTGCATTACGTAAATGACTATTTTAGGCACTTAATTTTTTCCCATACATTTCCTTATAGGAAAAACATTCATGATGATTGTCTATCTTTGGCTGCTGATTTATGTATTATTTGGTTAAAAATTTAACACAAATGGCTCATCCAGTGTTTCCAGGGATAATGAAATTAATCTATCATTTGGCTCGTTTTCCAAAGAGAGAGAAACACTCTCATCTTGTTACAAAGCAATGGCTTGTATATGCTTAACAAGGATGTTAATTTGCTGAAGAGGTCATGTTGGTATGAGAAACATGCCCATTCCTTTCCAAAATATTTTCAGCCAAATTTCTGAAATTCTAGTTTGGATGTTCTCTGGAAAGACTTCTTAGAGCTGGGCAGCTAAATCCTCTGAAGCTTATGTGTGTGGCTCCCATGCAACTTGCATCAAACTGTGGCTGCTGCAGGAAACATGCAGCACGTGTTACAAAGCCAAGCTGCAGCAGGATGCCCCAGCCGGCTTGCTGCACTGATGGCAAGACAGGGCTGCTGCTTGCTTCACTCCTTGGAACCACCCAGGCATCTGTCAAACAGACCCGCAGGCTGTCCTTCTGAACCCCAGCTATCCAGCACAGGCTCCACTGCACTGGGCAGGCTTGTCCTTGGCCTTAAAGACCTTAAAGAGAGTTTGTGGTCAAGTGACAGCTGGAATCACCACTTTTTTTTAAGCAGAACTTGACAAAAGAATTCGTTTATCCAAGCCAGATTGAAATTTAGGGAGGGCTGAGCAGTTTCACTGTAGAGATAGTGGGGAACTAATCCTTGTTTGGATCAGGACACTCACAGACCAAGACCATGACAGCATGAGACAGCACAGACAAAGGCACTGTGGCATTAGGATGAACTGTGATGGGTCATATCCACGCTGGAGTTTGTAAGTGTGAGTAGGGGGCAATCAGCGCAGATAAAGGTAACAATAGTGATTTTGGTTAGAAGAAATTTTCCACCATCATGGTGAAGAGCATGACAGGGGAAGAGCTCAGCCTGAGTGGGCTCTGCTGCCTGTATCACCTCTGCCACAGCCATGCAAATCCAGGCTTTCACCCAGGAAGGGCTTGGGGCTGAGGTGGCAGCAGCTATGGCTGGAGAGGAAGGGGGACTGTCACTATCAGTTGTTCATTATCCCATCCCCAGGATTTTGCACACAGGAATCCAGTTCTGGCCCACCCCATTCTCTCTTCCCTCTGTGTGGCAAACTGGGCTGCCCCTGTCTTTCTCTTCTCAACCCAGGAGAAGCAAACAGGGCTTTTCTACACAGTTAAGAAGCTGAACATTTACTCATGGGTGGGAACAGAGGGCCAAAGAGCACTGCTGGTGTGCAGCCTTCAGCTTGAGGATGGTGCCTACATGTTTTAGGACTGACAGCTCTTTAGACTAACACCGTGTATATACGTGTCCTAGTGATGTCCCCAGCCCCTGTCACATCAGGACCTTGCTGTGCAATACTTCCCTTGCCTGGCATGGAGCTGCAATAGGCCCTGGGATGAAGAACTGAGGGCACACAGTGGCCCTGCCAGGAGTCAGCATTGGCTCTTAGTAGCTTATATCTCTGTACATGAGCAGTGTTATACCTATGCATGGAGATTACAACTCATTGTTATGATGCCTAGAGAAGGAGGAGTTTGAGGGTGTTTGTAATCAGTGCCCCTCAGATACTCATACAGAAGAGGAGGCTATCAAAAGTGCTACCCCTAAGGTAACACCAAATTACACCATTTTCTTCAAAATCCTTCTTCCAACCCTATTTTGTCCATTGAAAATAATTGCTAGGTATGTTACTGGTAAATAATGCCAGTAGAATTTGTGCCATGTAATGGTGAGTACCTGAAGAACACAATGTAACCTCTCTAATCCAAATTTTATAGAAAATTCTTGACTTTACCCTCTCTGTGCTTATTTCACCATGATAAAACCAAAGACAATACTCTCCCTCTTTGTCTTGCCTGAGAAAATTTTATTTGCCCTGTAAGCTCAGGAAAATAGAGAAAATAACAAAAGAAAGAGAAGGAAATCAAAATAAGCTAACAGAATAAGATCTTTTTTTCCTTTAAAATTTTGAACATTTTAAAATACACACATTTTTCACAAAAAAACCAAACAACCCTTTCCCCCAAAAAACCAACAACAAAAAAGCTCACATCTGTTATTTATAAAATTCCATTTTAATGTGATTTTTTTTTTACTGGCTCCTAGTCAGATGACAAAAACTCAAATTAGACACAAGAATTACATGTTGTACCAGTAAGTGCTAGAGTCCCTGAAAGAATACAGCGGCGATTACCTTTTTTCTAAAGATTTGGCAAGGGAAGTATGATTGGAAGAGGGATAGAAAGAACAGAGGTAGCTTGAGAACAAAGAGAAAAGTGATTAATAGAATACAACTCTCTTTATCTTCCCTGTTTCAAGATACCAAAAATATTCAGGTGAGTAACGAAAATGGCAAGTATGCATTACATCTCTGATGAGAGCCTCAGTCAAATGAAATAATCTTCCAGATAAATCCATTTTCTTCTTCAGATTAATATATTCAAAAAGGCACAAGCCTGTCAGCCTGGGCACTAGACTTATTTTTAAACATTTATCTAGTCAGCATGCCAAGCTCCTTGACACGCTCACAAGCAAAATTCTTAAGCCCAGGGCTTTATAGCTGCAGAACGGCACTGTTGCCTTCCTTGGGAAGTGCATTACTTCTGCTGTGTCTGCACACAGGAGCTGTGTCTCTTCCACTACTCGGGCCCAAGAGCACAAACACAGCCATTCCCCTCTGCCCCATGTCGTGACTGCCATTATACCAGCATAAAGACCCCATACCGATGCTGTTATTCTTCACCAGGAAAAGGAATGACTTGCCAGCACCTTCCTGCCCCTGTAAGTGCATTGATACCAGGAGCTGTAGATGAAGTTAAAAGACCCCCCTTGTGTTTCCCCCTCACCAGGTCTCTCACACAACCAACACAGTTACACTTGTACAAAATCTAGCTATAGAGCAGGCTTTCATGGACCAGGAGTCTTTACCCTTTTTTAATCCACTTAGACTAACAGCAGTGTACTGCTAATTCACATGGCAAAGGGCAAAGGGCTTTTTGAAAACAACTTTTCCTTGTAGCAAAAATAGATGAATCCACTTTCCTCCAAAGAAATGATTACTGGATGCCTTTGTGGCTTTTGTACAGCAATCTGCTCATGTGAACTAGGTGTAGTTTGATGGATACCCCCAATCCTCCGGGGATGGAAGCGGCTTAACCCCCCTTCCTCCAACCAAATGTGGGAAAGGAAGAAATTTGTGCTTAAGTTGAGGATTGCAAAAAAAATGCAACATCCCTATTTTTTTTTTTACACATAACATGTTTGGCTTTATATGTAATACCAAACATTTAAAAATAATAGCAATACAGAGCCCTCTGAAGTTTTCCTAAAATGCTAAGAATCTCAGTTAATCTGGCAACATAGTTTAATGGGAAACAAATAAAATCATAAATTTGTTAAGAGCTAACTTTGTCCTGTTAACCCTGCTGCTAGTCCAAAGGAGTCTTGATCCATAAAGAAGTTTTTTATTAAATGAACAACCAAATATTATGGATTTGTTAAATATTAAAGTGTTATGTATATATTAAAGTATTCTGGCATTTTAGTGCACTTTACATACATATTTGTTTAGACTGGGTTTTAAGCCACTCAGGATTTTCAATAGAAATCAAGCATTCCAGAATCCACGCTATTGCTGCTGCCTCAGTTGAGCTAAGCTTCTAAAGGAATTTTTAGTTATTACATGGTCTCCTACGTGCTACTTACCATTCAATTACATCAGTACTATCCGACCCAATGCAATAAAGATAGGTGCTGCGATAATTCTAAGCAAACAGAAATATATGTGTGTGTATATAAATATATATATATACACACACACATTGGCAGGGGCCACCAGAAATGATTGTAACCTAGAAGGCAGGCATGTGAAGGCAGTTTGTACCCATGTTTGTTTAGTATTTTAAAATCTCCTTTAAGTATTCATAACTTTCTTTCTGGAAATTTTCTTGAAGCAGTGGGAGATCCCTCAGCAATTAAATGAATATGCAAATATTTTGAAATTTCTAACACTAGTTATACCTATAAAAGTTACATAGTCACATAGTTAAGGTTAGATTTGTCCTTCAGTTCTTTGCTGAAAGAACCAAGCAGATTTTTGCCTGCTCTCTTAGCAAAGGAGTTACATTAATGTTAACTAAAAGACTTTCTGCATGAACTGGTTATTAGTCACGTTCTGTCAGTCTGTCAGATTTTGCTTCTTCCTTGCCTGACAGCACATCAACTAAATCTCTATTCACGTGTAGACTAAAGCAAGTAGAACAAACCAGGACTGGATATTTTTATATAAAGTATTACAGAATTAGGAAACTCAGCCTGCAACAAGTAAACCCCAACCTAGTGGATTAGTACAGATTAAAACTATAGAAAGTTATTTTCTTCCACTATTCAATCACGTTTGAAGGTAGCCTTACATCTGCACTCACTTGCACTTACCATTCTTCTAAAATTTTCCACTGAAAATTGAGATTTGATTTTTCTCAACTGTAAAATGTCAGCAGCAGTAAAAGAGAGGCTTTTCTTGCAGGTCATGATAGAGATGAAAACTGCACAGCCCTCCTTTTCCTCTTCCCTTCCTTGGGGTCAGTTTTTTAAGCTGTGATAAATGGCACCTAGACCCGGGCGGATCGTGCTGTATCGCCAGCACAGCTTCCTTAAGTATACCATTGTGCTCTCTGTACCAGCTAGTGGCCAGAGCCTGGGGGAGAGTGAAGCACATACCTCCATCCAGGCTCCCGAAACGCAGCGAGGGTCTGGGCGTAAGCTGTCCTTGGTGTGTGTGTCAGATCTGGAAAATAACAACTGATTTTTGTTTCAATAAGGCACAGAGCCACCACCATCTCAAACTAACTGTGATGCTTGTAATTTCTGCTCATAACAATAATTTCGGTCTAATACATCTAGGAGGTGACAGTGATGCTATTTCACTTACTAACACACAACTTTTCAGCTCTCATCCTGCAAATTGTATCACACAGTTGGTGCTTTGTAGAAAGAGGCTCCTCTTTAGTGGACCAGATGGCAAGTTTAGGGCTTTTAAAGGCTGTATCCAAAACCCACCAGAGCAAACCAACTCAGTGATCTTGCATATAGAGACTGCTGAGCACATAAAACGAAGACCCAGCTTCTGCGCATGCAGATGCACAAGCCGGTCATTTGGGCTTTGTGAGGAGGGATTAAATCCCTGTGGCTGTGCCTTGCCTGTGGGACAGCGGTGCTCCATGTTACCACACCTCAGGGAGATTGCTCTGGCTCCCTGCCAGTCCACAGACCCCCTTTCCTCCCTCTGGACTGGGCAGGGGGCAAAGCAGAGGGATCACATTCCCACATTTCACCCCAACAGAGTCAAGACGTAGCTGAGCCAGACAGCAGGACCCAGGAGCTAAGCAGTACTCAGGGTCAGACTGCATAAACACAGTCAGTATTAAATCTGTATTATTTGCTTTCGCTGCTGTGCCTTGGGTCTCTGAGAACCTTACTGTGCCAGGCACTGTATGAGTCCAGAACAAACTTAGCCCAATATAGAATTTGAATAAGGACAGTATTGAACCGTGACAGATTTAGAACACAGCCTTTAAAGATATCATTAAAAATGTTTTAAACCCCTGTTTTTTTGGAACAACACCACCCCCCCATCCCTTTAGAGGGGAGATCTTGTCAGGCACTAAATAAATGTTTACAGAAAGGTGTTTATGACTCTACATTCAATAATAGTTTTAGATGGAATTGTTGACAGAGTCTGAGTGCTAGCAGTGCTTCTCAGATTCTCGATGCATCTGGGAATTTATTTCCTTTTACAGCCTATGATATAAAAGGGAATAGCTTATCCATGTTTTTAAATCTCACATCAAGGGCCAACCAAAATGATCTTAATTCCTGAAAACAGGAATTTCTACTGGAAACAGGAACAGAACCTCTACTGTAGACTTTTTCAGCAGGAAAAACATTATAAAAACCATCTCCATATGTCACACAAAATCCTTCTCCTGTTTACAACTCATTGTTTCAGAAGCTGGGATTTTTAACTATCACTGTCTTTTCATTTCTCTATTCCCCTTGTTTGTTTTTGTATCTTAAAATGTGTATTTGCTTGAGAAAAGTCTTCTTAATTCTGACCCACTGGTGGCCCAGCTAAGCGCTGAGCTAATATTGACTAATATTTCAAAATAAACTGCTCCCTCTAGTGAGATCATGGCAGTACTGATGTCTAGCAGATGTGCCTGAAAATTGCTTGAATGCGTTTTTCTGCACCACTCGATTAAGCAGCTGGGTCGTTATGGACTTGATTCTGTGCTTCTTACACAAAACTCCAGATGATCTCAAGAGACTTGCCTGAGCAAGGAGTGCACGATAAAACCTTCTGCGTTTAAGATATTATTTACAAAGGCTTATGCTTCCTACACCATTAAAATCTCCCCTTAAACAACATGCTAGTAAACTAGCAGGCCTTTCAAGGATCACACTAGCTTGCCGAATTCTAAAGCCTTTGCTATGAATAAGTTTCATACAAACAATACTGCTATCACCATCTCCTTCATTTCTTTCAGCTCCAAGTTGCTTGGAAAAAAAACAAAAACAAAAACAAAAACAAACAAAAAAAAACAAACAAAAAAAAAAAACAAAAACAAACAAAAAAAAAAAAACAAAAAAACAAAAAAAAA
>VXBR01002239.1:194867-214169 GCA_013400215.1 Cisticola juncidis | reverse complement strand
AAAAAAAAAAAAAAAAAAAAAAAACAAAAACAAAAACAAAAAACCCCAGCCCATTTATGGTAGATGTTGCTCCAAACATGATCTGGATGCTTCAATTTGTTCCCCTGCATCCAGCAGCTTTTAATGTAGAAAGGAAACATTAACTGGGCATATTCTGTGGCCTCTTCAAAAGACTCCCGAGGAAAAAAAAAAAAGGAAACAGCATTAACATTCTTTTTATCCCCTTCTAGCCTATTGGTGTGATAGTACCAGAAGTAAAGCATTTCATAAGGAAAAGGTTGGCCCTTCTCACTTTGATAAATACTCAGGAAACACATGGGAATAAATCCCAGAGAGGCCAGGGCCAGGGTGCTGAGATGCTTCTTTGTGGGCATGCTGATTTGTGGGAGACATTCGCTAGCAGCGCTATCCCGAAGCTGGCTGTGCAGTGGCCACAAGCTCTGCAGACACCAGCCACCTCCCTGAGCATCCGCGCCATGGGCTGCGGAGGCATGTGCCGCCTGAGGAGGGCTCGCCCAGGCGGTGTCCCCGCCCAGGACACACGGACGGCGGCTCCCCGAGCAAACCCATGCTCGCAGGGAAGTAAAAGCCGAAGCTGGTGTCTTGTTCGGAGCCGTCGTGCTCTCTGCTCCCTTGTGCCTGCTGCAGGACGGGCCCCGCTGTGGCAGAGGCCTGGAGCCCGTGCTCCCGGAGCAGATCTGGGGGCTCCGGGCAGAGGTGCCCGCCTGCACGGCCCACCGCTGCTGAGCGCAGCAGCACCGTGAAACCCTGCTGGCTGCTGCAGGGTGATTTCATTAGCGGCACAGCCTGATTTCATTAGCGGGGTGATTGGATTAGAGTCCGATGAGTGGCTGTAAGGAGAGGAGCCGGCCCACCCACCCTTGCCCTCCCGGCTGCACCGGCGGTGTGGGGGGCTCGACCTGCCCGAGGTCTGGGTGCTGCCCAGCCCCGTGCAGGGGAATGTGCGCTGCAGGTCACACAGGATGCTGCGCCGGCCTCTCCTTCTCCCTCCCGTGGGCCTGCCTGCTACGTGGGGACACAAATGCTTGCCAGGCTCCTGGAACTCTTAAGAGAGATCTATCTCCCTTATGATGGTGACCTTAGGAGAGCCAGGGGCAGGAGATGAAGCCAGAGCCACCCCATGTGCTGGAGGGGTGCAGCTGCTGGGGCTTCCAGGCCACAGAACCCCACTCAGCTGTAGCCCAGGGCCCAGCAACAGGGCCTCCTGCACTCTCAGGAGAAGATTTATACTTCAAAACAGTGAACCAGCAGCTCAACTGGTGTGAGATGGGAGTCTAGAAGAGGCCTCAGCCACCTCAGACTGCCTGAGGGCAAGAGCACCCCATCGCAGGAGGTAGGTGTGAGGAGAGACAGCAGACATTGCCTCAATACTGTGACCTGATGTTCAAACCCTCGTGCTCGCCAGGGTGAGCACTGCCCCACCACTGGGTGCAAAGTTTTGTTCTCCATAGCCCATGGGAAGCCAGCCGTGAGAGGGAGCCCATCCCTCTGGCCCGTTCTCCTGCCTGCCTGCCTGCCTGTCTGAGGGAGATGGGCTGCACTGCTCGTGTCAGGTGCTGCCCTGCAGTCCTGAGAGGACAGGCGCCTGATGCCGTGCTGCTGTCCTGCCTGGGATAACATTCCTGAACTCTCCCTGGCTCTCCAGCCTCCCTTTGTAATGCTGCAAAGGTGTTGCTGAAACTACAGAAACTACAGCTGAGGGTACAGACACTATGATGACTGTGAACCTGGGTTCATTTCCTATAAGCAAAGCTTGACTATCTGGAGCAATTCTCCAGAGTTATGGGCACAGCCATGTCTGCAGGAGAGTAGCTGCCACAGGCAGTAGTCGATGAGTCCTCCTTCTGTAAATTAAGAAATGACTTAAAGACAGGTGCTCAGGCTTCTTAAACAAATATTTCCTAACTTCTTTTCAGTGAGGAATAAAAGAACATATGACTCCCCAAAGCAATGGATTAAAAAGCAAACAAAAGCCTGTTTTGGAAATGCTAAGGGCATTGTTGTGGGCTAGTGGCAGAACTATGAGGGGACATTGCCTGGCTTTGCCATTCCCAGCCACACCTCAGGCAGCCAGAGCTTGTTTGGGTCCTGCCATGACCCTTCAGTGTTTTGCTGAGCACAGGCACCCCACACAACCACAGGTGTTTGTTTCCACAGTCCCTTAAAGCACAAGCGTGTGTTTGTGTGTGTATGTCCAAAAAGAAAGACAAGTTTACAAGAAGATGAAGTATCTTCTTAATGTCTCAGTTGTTATCAGTAAAAAAGCTAAAAAATACTTAGCTCAGAATGATGATAGGGAGTTTATGGGCATTTATGATTACACGCCTGGTTTTGCTAGGAAGCCTTTTTTTTTTTTTTAGTTGCAAACAACTGCTTGAGGTAAAAGAGCCATCATGTTTACAGAATCCAGCACACCTTCTGTATACAAATGTGCATGCAAGCTCGTTGTGACTGTCTTGTGTTCTGAGTATTTGGCCTTTAGATTCATCATGGCAGTGCCCACTGCTTTTTGAAATGCAACTTGCATTTTCAGCAATTTCTAGTAATGAGTGGCATTCCTCAGAGGTTGATGTTGGGACCAGCACCGTTTAACATCTTTGTTGGCAACATGGACTGTGGGATTGAGTGCATTCTCAGGCAGTTTGCCAATAACACTAAGCTGTGTGGTGTGGTCAATGCACTGGATGGAAGGGATGCCATACAGTCGGACCTTGACAGACTTGAGAGGTGGTCTTCGGTGAATATCATAAAGGGTCAAGGACAAGTGTCAAGGTCCTGTGCACCTGGCTCAGGGCAATCCCAAGCACTCAAGGCTGAACAGAGAATGGATTGAGAGCAGCCCTGAGGAGAAGGACTTGGTCGTGTTGGTGGATGAGAAGCTAAACATGACCAGGGAATGTGTGTTTGCATCCCAGGAAGCCAAACTGTGTCCTGGGCTGCATCCGAAGCAGTGTGGCCAGCAGGGTGAGAGAGGAGACTCTCCCCTTCTACTCTTCTCTCATGAGACCCCACCAGGAACACTGTGTTCAGCTCTGGGGCCCCCTGTGTAAGAAGGGTGTGGACCAAAACTGGTGTAGAGTTACAAAGATATCAGAGCACCTGTCCTGTGAAGACAGATTGAAAGAGTTGGGATTGTTCAGCCTGGAGAAGAGAAGGCTCTGGGAAGACCTTATAGTAGCCTTTCAGTAGGAGACTCCAGCGGGGGAGTACAAGAGAGATGGAGAGGCATGTAGGGATAGACAAAGGGGAATGGCTTTAAGCAGAAGGAGGGTAGGTTTAAATTGGATGTTAGTAACAAATTCTTTGTTGCAAGGGTGGTGAGGCACAGCTGTGAGTGTCCCATCCCTGCAAGTGTTCAAGGGCCTTTGAGCAACCTGGTCTAGTGGAAGGTCTCTGTCTGCAGCAAGGGGTTGAACTAGATCATCTTAAAGGCCCCTTCCAACCCAGGCCATTTTATGATTAAAATGGTTAACTATAACGTTAAAAAGTGATATAGAAGCTTATTATAAGGGTTGGTTGTTAATTTTTTTTTATATCTGTAGTCTTTAGCCTTTATGATTGCCATTTATTCTAGGTTAAGTAGTTTTATGCAGTGTTAGTTAGAAGCCCTTGTGTGCCTAGTGACTGGTCTCTAAGACTAGGTTGAGGCTGTTTTGTTTATTTTTAAGATGTATTATAAATAGTTAAGGAGGTGTTTCTGCAGCCTGTGTTAAAGCCAGTATAATTGAATGTAATGGCTACTAACTGTCACTAGAGGCTGCTCTTAATACACTGAGAAGAAATAAAAAGAAGGAAACAATTCACTACTTACCCTCTATCTCCCATAAAGTTTGTTTTTAAAATTTCTTTAACAACAGGAAAAGAAGTTCATCACCATGATACATCTTCATGATTACCTTATTTATTTCCATTGATAAAGATTTGTTTAACCATAAAATCACTCTAGCTCCTACAATACAATGCAAGGACAAACCAAATTTCCCAGACCACCAATACTCACTGTTTTTCTAGTGAACACAGCGAGTAGCTCAAAATTTTTGTATTTTGTATTATTTTGAATTTTTAAGAAATATATGAGCAATAACTCTTAAAATTATAGTTGGAAATTTATGCTTTGGTCTAACATAAATTTTTGGGATAATATATTTCTCATTGTAAAAATGTAATGATACTTCACTAATATGTTTTCTGATGCTTGGGTTTTTTTTTTTTCCCTGTCCCTAATCTTCCCCATCTGATTTGTCTTGGACAGACTGGATTAATCTTATATGCAAGCAGTCCCGACTAAAGAATAAAAATACCTTCAATATTTTGCAAAGAACTCTTGAGTATTTTCTGCAGAACTGTTAGCCCCTGAGCCAAGAGGGTTTAAATAAACAAAACACCAGCTGTGTGTGTCGCTAGGACATGGGTGTCAATTTAACTGCCTCTCTATTTCCCTTTCCTCCACACTGTTTCCATGCTCACCTTGGCAGCCCGGAAGGCACCCCAAAAAATGTCTTTTTCCTGAGTAAACCCACCCATCCATTAGAGCAGAATGTACAGTTCTCGCCAAATGAGTTGTTCCCCAGTCACTCAAAATGACAAGATGGCTCAGTTTTCTCCTAGCTGTGCATCTGCAGTGGTGAGTAGGGGACATGAGCAGGGGTCTGTCTGGGATGCAGCACAGAAGGTGCTGCATTGGTGTGTCAGCACAGCACCTTGCTTGCAGGAATACCTGCAATCCTTTGGCCTGACCCTGACTTTCTGACTGGGCCATGCTAGTGCCAGCTAAGATGTGCCCTTTGGGGTTGTACCTGATTTCCCCCTCCTGCAGTCTGATTTTAGCTATGGCTGACCTTGCCCTTAGTTGTGGCATTTCAATGTTAATTATTGTTGTGTTTTTGGCTCTGCTGCTGGCTCTTCTTTTTTGTAATAGTTAGTGACTAACTCGATGTTCATTAAAACCAGCCCCAGCTTGCATCAGCCTTCTCGAATTGCTCAATTGTGTGCTTCTGTTTTGTGGCTGAGTGATACCCGAGGGGGTAGTATGCTCTAGTTCACCTCCTAGTTTGCACTGGTTGTCTTTCATGCCTGGAGCATGTCTTTCCTCTGTTGCAGTTGGGCCAGGAAGCTGAACAACGTGTCTGTGAAGCCAACAGTCGTGTTATTTTGGTGCATTTAGTAGAGGAGCACATTTTTGTTTGTTTTTCTCCTGAACTAGGGAGAAGGGGCATGTGTCTGTGCAGCTTGAAGGAAGATTTGTTTTCTGCTGAAAAATGGAAAGTTGAAGTCTTGTCTCACCTGACATAGAAATATTCCCTTGCACACGACTGAACATTTTGGTTTGAAGTCCTTGAGGTGGTAGTGTAAAATAAGGGCTGCATTTACTAGAGCACTGGAGGAGAGGCATGCCTCCTACATGCAGTGATTGGAGATCTGGTGCAGGAAGTGGAAGACTTCATGAGTTATTGTTTCTGCTGGAGAGAATTTTAAACCACATGTTTGTCCTTTCAGGCTATTACTCAAACCACTGTACTACAGAACGGTGCTCCTCTACAATTCTAATTACTTAGGGCCTACTGATACAGATCTGAGCTTATTAGCAGCCTCTGTGGAGGGCATCCATCTTTACTTAAAGTAATGATAAAAATACTCTGTAATAAAATACGAATAAAAATGTCTGGCAATCCTGTGTTCTCAGGTGCTTATGTGAAACAACAAACTAGGAGGTTACTAATTACTTTTGATTCTGGCTATTATTTAAGTACCATGGGAAAATTTGGAAGACCAGACCCAGCCGAGTCATGTGGAAGAGTTCATGTGCATTTTTTTGGAGGAGGCAGAACTGAGCCTTGATCTGTTTGCTTTCTTTGCAAGTGCTGCAGCCCAAGAAAAAGTGAGGATGATGACTTTTCATCAGAGTTTATGTAACTTCAGGTCTGTAGTGTTTTCTCCAGCTGAATTTGGTTAAGGAACCTGGGTGGGCCATAATTTCAGTTTGCTGAAAGTGACTATTTGCTAAAACAAATGAATCCAAACAGGTTTTGGCTGCCCACCAGACACCTGGAAAATCTTCCTCTCAGGCTGCTACAGTAACGCCTTTGGCTTATGAGAACTTGACCTACAGCTTAACGCCTTTTTTGGCATGAGGTTCCTCAACTTTTGCTCTGGCTAATAGCTATGTTAGCAACCCTCCAGAGTGCATCCTGCATTTTTTTTTGTTTCAGGATCCTTCTTTGAGACAGACATGAAAACCAGCACTAAGCTATAGAGCTGCTACAAATATGAGGTCTGTACCTCAGCCGTTTGCAGTTCCTGGTTGGAGAGGCTTCCTTGCAGACCTGTGGTGTACAAATGCATTTGACAGTAGGCAAGACAGAATGGGAGCTCTGGAACAGTAGATCCTCATCACCCATGTCTGGCCTTGCAGAAGAAATCATATCAGTGACCAGTCTGTTGTTTATTGCAAACAGTTAAAGAAAATATTGGGAAGGATATTTAGAAGTCACCTGGCCATCTCATACATCTCCAAAGGAAAATGACCCTTGATGGTTTAAGCTGGGTGAAGGTTGTGTGGTGGATATAACATTTGTAACTGCAACATCTATTTCAATTTAACTTTTGCTTTTTACTAAAATAATTACCATGTACCTCCAGCCTTCCTTTTGAAGAGATAGGCTCCAGTCCTCCTTCATATCTCGATATCTTCCTGTCCCTGTTTACCTGTTTCTTGAGACCATCCATACATATTGTTTCAGCACCGTTAAACCATAAGCAAGCAGGTCTCAACTTGGTAGCAGCCTCTGGATATCAATTTGTGAAGAAGAGAGTGTTGATATGGAAAAGTTTTCTGCAAGTGATGGATTACTGAAGCAACTACTGAGTGCTACTTACTAATGGTATTTTTAAAATTTTAGGTGTTCTTACAAGCACAACAGACATTTCTGCATTACAACAGAAGTTGTGCCATTTTCTTTCACACTATATTGTGGTCCTATTATTCAGGATTTGCTCTTCCCTCATGATTCTTTGGAAATATACACTGGGAAACCAGAAACTCTCAGACGTACCTCAACCATATATGTTTCAGATGGTTTATAAATATATTTGTAGGATTTTTTTCTGATGCACATCTTGGAAAAAATCAGGTATCTGGGCAGCCTTGTGAACCACTGTAGTCCCTGTGAGCTAGAGAATATTTCCTTAGTCTCATATACCTATAATTTTCTGTATCAGTTTTACACATACAGGCATACATTCAACTGCCTTAGGTGTGAATGGGAAGTTGAAATACCTCCAGGACAACTGACTTCTAATGGAATATTGAATTCTTGGGAATAGTGAATACTTGGGAAAGCAAACTCAACCTTGTTTGACTAATTTTCATAATTGGATACACCTAACACAAGACAAAGTTTTAATTTGGCAGTGTGGTATTGTTGTTGCTAACAACAGGATAAGTTCCTGTCCTTCAGACCCTGCTTATCTGGGCATTCCTGTGCCCAGCACAGGCTAATTTTTTCCCTCTCTCCTTGAGTCCCAAAGGCTGCTGGAAGATGCTATTACACAAAACACCAAGAAATGGTACTGGTTATCGTGGGAAGACTGGAGGGATACTTCCCAGTCACGTTCTATTTCAACAGACATTCCATATGTGTAAGGTGGGGGTCTTTTTCTTATGTCTGCGTATATAGTGATCTTAACTGCTGGTTTAGAGACTGGCTCAGCTAGGCAGTTGTGGATGCCTTGGTGTTCTCATTGGTGCTATTCATT
The DNA here is from genome assembly GCA_013400215.1 of Cisticola juncidis. Lineage (NCBI taxonomy): Eukaryota > Metazoa > Chordata > Aves > Passeriformes > Cisticolidae > Cisticola > Cisticola juncidis. Next base: position 206,393 of record VXBR01002239.1, on the reverse strand, counting down.
TTTTTTCTCTGTGCAGTAATACAATGTCTTTAGTTATTTCTTTACCTGAATTATCAAGATAAAGTATTTTCATGCTCCTATCAGGCTTACAGCCTCCTGGGGCCCATGGGCTCAGGCTCTATAGGATGCACAGCTGTAGCTGATATGAGACAGATTTGCAGAGCTGGTGTAAGGCAACACTGCAAAAGTTGTAAGTGACCCTTCTTTAACTCCACCACGTTGCACTTCAGTTACTCAAGATGTTTCTCTGCCTCACTGCCTGCAATAGCTTTTGGTGTGGTACACTAGGAACAGCAGATTCTCAAAAAGCTGTGTGGATCTAAGGGGCCAGCTGGTTCTGCACTCCCTCACTTGGCTTTATCAGTAGAAATTCCTTCCTTGCTGATCGAATGGCCAGGGGAAAATTATCTCTTTTTAAAACAGTTCACATTTCTTTGGATTCAGTTTCAAATTGGCATTCTTAAGCTTATCACAGACCATTTATAAATGCCCCAGTTCATGACTGAAAGATTTAGCATGTACCAGATTTGTTATCCGTCTCGGACAAACAGTCTGAAAGAGGCACATGCCATACAGTACATTCTCCATGAGCCATTTAAAGGTAGCAAGACCACTGCATAATCTAGAGAACATTATTTTAAATTGACAGAACTTTTACCCTATCATAAAAGCAGCTGCCTTCTGGGGCTTTTAGACTTCCTTCCATGTTCCTCTACCCACTTAAGATCAGTGTAGAAATCCAGCTAACCTTTCTGTAACATCAGAAGTGTCCAAGAACTGGCCAAAGCTCTCTCTGATCCAGTGGGGCTCAGGCACAGAGCTGCAATTGCTCACAGTTTCCTGCACAGAATGAGAATCAGATGACAGGTGGAAATTGCTTGGTTCACTCTTTAAAATCTCCTTCTCTCCCCCATTCACCCAGGACCATGAGCTCAGTAGTTGTTCAGGCTTGTCCTTGGCTTCTCTTTCTCTCTGTGCGTCAGTGACATTTCTCTTCTCTCTCTCTGAACTTTTTTATTCTTTCTACTACAATGATACACAATGCTAAAAATAAGTATCTTGTCTTTAACAGTGGTATTGGCTGTGTGATTCAGATGAAGGCTGCTTTTGCTGTAGATTTTCAGCATCACAGAAAATTTTCATTACTTCCTATGTTTTCCTTGATGAAAGCCTACTGCTGTAGCTGAAAAAGTCGGCCAGCCTGGTCCCACTTGGTGGAAGTAGAGGCTACATTTAACAAGGAATAAAAATATCTTAAAGTAACTTCTTAATCTTGTACCATTCCCATAATATTCATACTTCTTTTTCTACAGCAACTTGTGTTAGAAATGTATGAATAATAAAATTGTTTCTTTTTGCCAAAATTTCATTAAATTGTCCCTGAAAGGGAAAACAAATGAGACGTGTGCTTGGATATCTTCATGCTGGTTTTGCAATGTTGCACAAATGGCCAGCTGAAATTGAAGACCTTCAATCAAAACATCCTGTACTCAGAAAAAATTTCAGAGATGATTGTACTGTTGATAGTCACAGTGATACAATATTCTGATGGTATTACTGTGTGATGCTACCAAACCTATTTGTGACCTTGAACCAAAGGAGTTTTTGTTTGGTTTCCACTCCTTCAGTTCATCAAAAGTGTAAAATAGTGAAGGTGAGTTGTCATATGTTGTACTGAGCTGGCAGCTGCCCAAGGACCATCTGATCCCTGTCTGCTGCTGGTAGTTTTGGCTATGGGCAGCTGCTTCACTTTCACTGTTCTGTGTGTGTGAATCTGAGCAACAAGAAAAACTGGAAGGAATTGCCTGGCCCTTTGCCATGTCCTCACCTTGAAAAGTAGCTGGTGTCTCTAGCAAGTTGTAACCACTGTTAGTCAAAATCCTGCCATGTTTTGTTTGCAGGAGGCAAATGACTGACATTTTCCTTTGACAGGTCTTGTGTTTTAACCTCAGCTGCATTCTCAGCCTCACACAGCCACTTGCTCACTCCTTCTCAGAGAATTGAGCATATAAAACCAAGAAAACTCATGGGTTGAGATAAAGATAGTTTAATAATTAAAGCAAAAGCTGTGAATTCAAGTTAAGAACAAGAAATTCCTTCACCACCTCCCATGAGCTGGCAGGAGTTCAGCCATCTCTGTGAAAGCAGAACTCCATCACACATAATTGTTACTTGGGAAAACAAATGCTGTCACTCTGAATGTCCCTCCCTTCATTCTTCTCCCCTCCATGTCTGTATACTTAGCATGATGCAGTATGGCACGGAATATCCCATGGGTGAGTTGGGATCAGCTGTCTCAGCTGTGTCCCCTCCCAGATTATGCATTCTCAGTCTTCTTGCTGGTGGGGTGGTGTGAGAGGCAGAAAAGGCCCTGACATAGTAAGCACTGCTCAGTTGTAATGAAAACATCCCTGTTTTATAAAACTGCTTCCAGTACAAATGAAAAACATAGCCCACACCAGCTACAGTGAAGAAAATTAAGTCTATGCCAGCCAAAACCAGCACAATAGGACAACTGACTTTGTCACCGGATTTGTCTGAGCTTGTCACAGCTATTTGCAGGTCTAGAGAGAGGCCTGAAACAGTATCAGGCTTGAATGAAGTGTGGAAGTGGAGTAAAGTGTTTCAATCTGGGACTATTTAAGTTGTTCTGAAGTCCTCTGTGTTGTACCAAGGCCCAGAGGCAAGCACATAGCCTGTACCAAAATTTCTGTACCTTACAGTTGTCTCTTCTTCCATTTCAATAGTATTGCAGGATGAAAGTGAGAGAAGTGCTTTTCCATGCTTCTGTCCTCTGATCCAGCTGCAGAGTTTCCTGACAGCTGTGCATGAAATCTCCCAGGGCTACTCACTATGACATCCTCTGTGATCCTGCTCCCAGGACATATGGACAGACATTGGCTCTAGCTGGTTATGGTCTCTGCTCAGGAGACCAGGGAGAAGGCAAGGAGGTGTTCACATTTGCTGCTTATCCAGTGTCAGGACACAGCACATGGAAATCTGGGAACTCCAAAGCCACCCAACTTCCAGCTTGGGAGAGACAGGTGGAGTAGCTTTCTCCAGCATCACAAGGGCAGACAAACTTGGGACTGAGAATTCTTTCTTTGCTGTCTGTATTCCTGCAATAGACTCAATTCAACTGTGGGACTCATCTGATCCCTGTGGGTGCATTTGCCAATTTTATTGTGTTTTCTCTGAGGAGTTAATAGATTTCCCCCTCCTCAGAAGTTACTGAAGCTATTACTGAGCTATGCAACAGATGTTTTTCTATAACCCAGGAAGATTCATCACTTCATTAGAAAGAGACTGAGACTTCATGTAGATTTCTAAATTTTATTTTTTCTGTAAGAAAAGAAACAGTAAGTAAAGCATGTCTTGTTTGCAGTATTGGCTGCCACGAGTTCTCTTTTGTTGTTAAAGGTTTAGGAATAAGACAAAAATAATCAAGACAACCCCTACCCTAAGCTACAGAATCCCAACTAATAACATTGAAAAAGAAATTGATAATATTGATCCCTTGTGTACTGGTAGTTAAACTTCAAAAATCAATTGAGAGAAAAGCTTAACTGGCCTTTCTGTAGTATCAGAAAGCAAACCTAAATCCCAGACGTAGAATTTTTACAGCTATAAATATTAGGAGGATGATTTTCAGACAATGTCAAAACTACATTTTAATCCCCTTTACTTCAGGAGAAAGCTCCTATGAGTTGCACTTGAGAAGGAATCCCTGAGTGTACTACATATACTTCTGTGCGAACCGAGAAGTAGCTTTGCAGAGTGGTGTGCATAAGGAGTGAGACCAGAGTGATCAGCAAGGACTCCAGTTCTGCCATCACTTCTGCTTTGAGTGACTTTAAACCTTTGTCCTGTTTGTTCAGGCAAATTCAGCTGTCAACATAGAAAGCTATTCCTGCTAAGCAACTACACAAACATTGCTCTGGCAGTGGTCTCCTGAGTGTTTGTAGAAAAAAATATTAGGTCTTAATCCCCTAAGGTACCTAGGTGAGAAATACACATTGCTAAACATCTTTGAAAATCTGAGTGCCTGATCTTTTTCGCAAAGTAAGACTTTGAAGCCTTACTATGCTTGTGCTTCCAGCCATGTTTGTATTTCCCCCTTGTTTTCTTTTAGCCATTCAATGTTGCTCTTCACTTGCTCCAGTGTCTGACTCCTGGGTATTTCTCCTGCCCCAGCATCAGGATATTTTTCAAAGAAATTTTTCATCTGGAAAAGAGAAAAAGAATTGAAGTAAATAATGCTGCTATTGGGCACGCGGCTTTTTACAAAGACATGGTTGGGGTAATTATGACTGGAAGAGATCTATATGCTCATGCTAGTGCTGGAATAGTTTTACAGTTACCTCCTGCTGCTTTAAGCACTTAGAGGACAAAAACTAAGTTTCCTGGCCACAAGTTTGTTAAATATATTGACTTAAACCCAAGAGAATTGATGTCACCATACCTGCCAAAGCTGGAGTTCAGTGTTGAAGTTTTGGGCAATAGTTACTATTCGACCAAGGTTTCTGTCGTTTATAGTGAATCTAGAAAAACAATTTAATAAGTGATGTTTGATGCAAAATCATAATTATCTGAAGCTTAAACTTCTAATTGTGTTACAATAAAGCACATAGGCTCAAATTTCAACATTTTTGGAAATAGTTGAAAAATAGCACCCCTACATAATATCTGAGGTGTTTGTTAATATGTTTACTTATAGAGTGATCTCTTATGTGAATTTTTTTTAAGTAATTACTGATGGTCTCAGGCTGGAAGTTATGAACACTGCTGCTCAGCAATACGAAAACTGTCCAGTTCACAGCTCTAGGCTTGCAGGTGTGCTTTCCTTCTGTGCCCTCACCAAGCACTTAGAAAGAAGATGGAAGGAGAGAGAAGTCACTCAGATACTGAGGACAAAAGCTAAAAGGTTTGCTATTACTTCTACTGCTCATCTGTATGTCTGCTGCTTGGTGTTACTATTAGAATAAAATCAATTTAAAAACCCCTCTCTCTTTGTGGTATGAAATCAGTTGCAAGAGTAGAGACTTGATTCACTACTTTCCTTGCAATAATCAGATTTCTGTGGCCTTGGTAAAACTTTCTCTCCTTGATCACCATTTACTGGTAGTGATTGTTTAGGGAAAGAATGGTTTTCAAGTTATCAACAAAATATTTTTCCACAGCAAATGCATACAATTGTGTTGAATAAACTTTCAGTTTTCATTTTGCAAAGGCCAATGATTATAGCTGTACAATGAAAACACAGAAAAACATGGCATGTAACAAGATTTACAGGTGAATGTAGTTTCCCATGAGTTCGTTAGAGTACCTGTCAACTAAGTACTGCCAGTTCAGTCGTATCCAGTCCCAGGCCATTGTTTTCCCATAGGTGTTATATGAGATATATCTCAGGACCGTGAACACATCTTGGCTTTTGATGAGGCTGGTGTTATATATGTAATTTAGATACCTAAGGGAAATGCCATAGGAATCAATGAGAGCCATTTCCAAACAGAAATATTATTTTATTCCTACAGCATTTTAAAGGTAAAGTACACAGATGTAAAATGTAACTGTGTCAAGAGATAATTGTATTGAAAGAAATCTTAGTTAGGGATCTCTTTAACAAAGTAGGTAGACTTTATATCTCTACTTGAAAATAGCCAAACCCCATTATTATTCCTATATTTTAATGCAGTAGAGAAAACAAGACAGGATCAGTTAGTAGTTCAGCCTGTTCAGCCAAGCATCAAAAAAATGAGTAGTCCAGACTTTAAAGAAGTCACAGGCACCATGAATACATGCACAGGTGGCTTGCTCACATGGACATCTGTGCTGTTTGTTTGGAAACTTTTATCCATACAAAATTAAAATTCATTTTGGCAGAGCATGCCTGCAAGTGCTGTAGTTATACTTCCAGTTATAGCACAGATGGTTTTGACTGACAGGGTGAAACACACATGTTTGCAGGCAGATGAGTAGCATGGTCATGGATTCACAGCAGCAGCTGCAGAAGAACACCCTTTCAAGCTGTTGTTCCTTGGGATTAAGGATTGTCTTCTTTTTGCCTATATGTAATAGACAATTTTGTTCAATCTGTTTGCTCTTCCCTCATTGCTTATTATGTTAATAGTAAATTAAGAGACAAGCTTTCCCTGCTTTAGAAGGGATTTTTTATTTTCTGCAAATATAGGCTGATCTAACTAATTAATTCCCTTCTTAATCATGTCAGCCATTAGCTATTTAAAGGCTTTTGCTTATGGCTGTTGTGGTGACAAGAATTTAGGAATGCTGCTGCTTCCTACTATTATTTCAATTAGTCTAACTCTTATATTTACTCTTTCTGAATCTTCTATACTTCCTTGTTTCACCTTTATACTTGGCACTCTTTCAAGCAGAGGCTGCTCCATGTTATGATATTTACATAGAGCTCCAATACAGTGGCGAATGGCCCTGGTGTAATGTTTGGTTGCAGGAGTGTTACATGATACAACAACTTGCAAAGTTATCAGATAAGCCTAAAGTGTCTGGTGTGCCTATGCAGGGCGACAGCCTGGTGAGATACTTGCCCGGCCTTGACTGGTCCTGCCCATGCTGGACCAGTCTGGGGCAGTATCCAGACTCCTCATCATTGCCATGGCAGCATGAATTCAACATTTTTGGTTCTAGCTTGAGCGCTTCTGCACAGCACCTCAGAGAGCATTGCAAGTTCACATGGATGCCTTCATAGGACTGGTAATAACAATTGCTCAAGGCCATTTGCCTAATTTTAGCTAGTTAGAAGGTAGACATCTAGGCTAATCAAACTGGAGACAATGGAGGGTGACTGACAACATCCAAAAGAAATTCTTTCCATTGATTTTAAGTCCCTTTCCTGGTCTGGGATAAGAAGTGCCTTGTAGTTCCGGCCTCTACTGATTAAAGAGGAAATGGATGACTAATTTATTCCCAATGCTTAACTATTAAGCAACTGAAATTGCACAGGATGAATGCACTGTTGGAAGAGCTGAAGGTTGGTGACTATGTGCAGCAACTACCATGTCTTCAATATCTTTCCACTAAAAGAGCAAGGCTTTTTTCCTGCTGTAGTACAATCTCAGAGAGGCATGATAGATAACTGGTCTTGAAAATGTGTTGCACTCCTCATGCTGTAATCTGACCAAAATTACAACACAGAAGAGAGGAAGAGGGGAATAACAAAGAGCAACCAATTGCTTCTGTAGGAAGACAGAAATACCTCTGTGTTTATATTACCTGTCCAAAAGGGTGATGTTCCTTACTGATGCCAGGCCATATAGCAGCTTTTCTTTTTCTTGGGCTAATGAAGTTTCTTGGTATTTCCTGAACATGTAATTCCATGATGTTTCATTGCCTGAGTTCTGCATCCCATAGCGATATACTGTGAGTCGGAGATTTGGAGCAATACTAAAATAAAGAAACAGTACTTAAATATTCTTCCCCCTTTCCTGCTTGAGGTCAGTGACCCAGTCACATGCTGTGTTCTTCACAAACCACAAAAGATGTGAGCACTCACATTTCTCCTTGTAACCATCTCTTGAAGAGTTCAGAAGCATTGTTCAAAGATTCTGTGTCATTCATACTGCAGGCAAAGTCTAGAACAGATGCACGAAGAAGCCTTGGAAAGAGAGAGAGAGAGAGGGAGAGAGATATTTTCCTATTGCTAACTATTCTTTGAATGCAACAATAACATGAGAAGGAAAAAAGAAAGATTCTCTCACCTCTGCAAATGGTCTCCAGAGTCTTCCCAGCGCAGTTGATCCACGGTTGGTTTTACCAGACTGAGAAAATATCCCTGAGATAGAAAAAGGGTATTGGTTAAGTGTGTAGATTTCTTTAAATAATAATATAATTAATTTCATCGTTTATTTCCCTTATTGCTTTCTCAGAACTAGCATCTCTTGAATGAAATGTAACATGAACAGGCACACACAATCTTTCCAAATCCCCACAGCATGCTGAGTCTGAATGCTTGCAATACTGATAGGACAAAGCCAACCTGCTTCTGTCCAACCTTTTCTGTGCTCCCAGAGGAAGGCTGAGTTACAGCAAGGACACACTGCCACAGCTGCTTTCCAGAGATGATAGAGAGTTTAGGACATAATTATTTCAGTGACCATTAAATCATGTTCAGTATTTTAGGTCAACTAACAAACCTACTCACTGCCACATAGTGATATAGTCATCCTTGGTACTGAGGAAAGTGTTTGAGATTTTGCTGCCCTATACATACTTCTTTATTGAATGCAGGACAGCCTTGACTAATAAATAACTGTAACATGCCTTATGGTGACAGATTATGAGAATAGTTAGCATAATTTCTTTTTTCCAAGTGCATGATCTTGAATGCAGAATCCAAGTAATTCAGGTACCACTACTAAGCAGTGTTAAGAAGGTTTTTTCTAAGAGAACAGTAATGAAAAGTTAATGTTAATAGTTCAGCAACACTGAAAATCACTTGAACTTCAGTATTATTTTGTTAGAGATTTTGAATTATCAGATTCAGTGGTCCCAAACTGGATTGGTTTTTATTTTGCTTCATCACCTGAAACCGGGGATAGAGATCTTTATCATCTTCAAGCATGTTTGCAAGGTAAGTTACAGCTGATATAGCTCTATGCCAAGGTAAATACTCTCTTTCGCTTTTTAGGTATTTTGTGAGTTCCAGGGGAACAGAGTAATTCACAAGTCCAGGTCTGTGGAAGGAGAAAACATAATCTCTGTTATTTTAATGAATTTGAAGATCTTGTTTCTTCAAAGATATTAGATTTACTATTTACTTTATAAGGCCTGAAATAGTAAACTTTGTGAGGGAGAAAGTAGTTGGGAATGTAACTTGGAAGGTGTTTTCCAAAAGGATAACCAAGGATCACTGTTGATCAACGCCTATCCATAGGAGTGCCTAACCATTAGTGCCATTGTGAGACAACTGTTTCGTGCAGCAGCCCATTGTGCCTAGAAGTGGGCAGCCCTTAACTGGCTACATTAATATCACAAAAAAGAAAGGAATTGCTGGTTGGAGACATTCTGGAAGGCTGAGGAGCCTTAAACTTAGAGGCTGTTACAGATCATCAAAAATGTATCTGTGTCAGCGTGGCTGGGCACAAGATCTAGAAGTTTCCAATCAAGATTCTAAACAAAGTGCTAGCAGAGGTGGTAGCTATTCAGTGCCTTGGTGTGCGTTATAGGCATGCTTCTGCTTTCCAGGGATACCTAAATTCTTCTGGAGTGCTTCTATTATTGTTAATTATATAAAGAAAGCACCCCTTTCCTTGACCTGTGCAATTAAAGCCTGCTTTTTTCTTGCCATGGGACTGAAAGGGAGCATTTCTTTTGATTGCAATGGTAATGCAAGTTGATAATGTTTACTTAAATGCACCCCTTTTGGAGGACAGGATAAAGCTTATACCAAAGTCAGAAAATTTCTTTCAACCACCTGAGTTGTGTGAATTCCAATTATTAGGTCACCCCGGGACAGTAACAGAAAGTGAAAAACTTGTGTTGAAATCTCTGCAGAGAATTAGTTTACCTTGCTAAAGAAAAAGCATCATCCAAAATCCCTGCGCGATCAGCAGTTGAAAAAATCTGTATTAAAAGAGGAAAAGAGGGATCAAGAATATACAGATTATTTGCAGAAAAACCCCAGCTTCTACAGATCTCTTACAAGAGACCCACCAGACAGGTTAGACATTACAACACTCACTGTGTGGCTTTGGAGCAGAAGACTACTTAGCTTGACCCAGTTTTGACTATTGTAATTCACTCGAAAGAATCCAATGTGATCTGGATTCACATTCACAAAAGTATCAGAAGATTGTATTGTAATTCCTACAAAGCAAACAAACAGTGATGAGTTTGTGTACCTTATATCATGCAGAACTCACTGGAGATTCCTTGACTACACAAGTATTATTTGGTTTTAATGGATATCAGAATAAGGTCCAACCCTTAATTTAATTTATTTCTTTATTTATTTCTAAATGGCTCTGAGTAAACATGAGTTAGATTTTGATGAATGCCAGCACTCATCTTAGAACAATGAATTGTGGTAATTACTTGGGCTAGCTAGTTTATTAAATTTGAAATGGAGAGCATTGTGAGTAGGGTGAGGATGGTGATATTTAGTGTCATTGTAAGAAGTAAAAAATTACAAAGAAGCAGTTCTTTCAAATATATATTTTTAAATGCTTTTCATCCTCATGTGCACTATCAAAGTTCTCATATTTTATCCTGCATTAGCTTAATTTTTCAGTTTGTTTCAACTAACTTTAAATTTTTTTTCCTGTACTCTTCTTTAATTTTATTTTTGTAGCTATTGTTAAAGGATATACAAAATAGGCTGAGACTTCATGCAAGTGCCCATGTCTAATGATTTTCCCATTTAAAATGAATACTTGAAAAATGTTCCTTTCTCAGAAGCTTGGCCTGGTCCAGTTGTTGATGCTACTTATGAAATTTTTTCTATTTCTATTGAAAACAATGGTCTTCAATCTTTGATTTGAGGGCAGCTGAATTTAAAAGCACGCTTCTGTTTGGGTGATACATACAAAGCATTTCTAAAGGGATTTTCCCTACAGTTGGTGTTTGCCCCACAAGACAGAAATTTCGTGTCTGTAGAAGTAGACACCCAGTCAAGATTTTTCAGGCTTTGTGAAGTTAATAGCCCCTTGCAGCCCTCATATCATGTGGAAATCAGAGAAAGAAAATTTCTTTGTGTTAGTTTCTGGCTTGTATCATGACACAAGATATTTTTCTGTTTGCTTTTTGCATGGATATTAAAAGCAACAAGGTTTAAAAAAAAAAACAAACAACAAAACAAAACCAAAAACAAACAAAAAAAGGCCACAACCCCCCCCAAAAAACCCAACAGGAAAAAAGACAAATAATTTGCATTTAAAATAGGTAACAAACAAGGACAAGAAAAGATCAGCCAAAAGTCAGTGGGATGTAATTTAAAATCTGAAAAAAGTCAGTAATTTTTCCCCACATTTTTGTCCACTGGACGTGTAGAAGAAGAAATTCAGATTTGACTGCATAATAGAACAATGATTTTAAAAAAAACAAAACAAACAAACAAACAAAAAAAAAGAAAACCAACAAAAAAACACATAAAAATTTTCTCAGTTCTGAAATCAACATTAGAAAAGGTGGTTAATAATTTGCAGTTCTTTTTCTTTAATTGAGCTCAAGTTGGCAGTTTATCATGCCATAGAAACATTCATCAGCCTCTCATTTCTCTTTTCTTGGACTGGACAATGGCCATATCTAAGCCAAATTGATTTTAGTACATTATAATTAAGAGTATGCATAGATGTTTCCTTGAATAAGAAAACAGATTTAAACAGATGCTTAGGCACTATACTGAAACTGAGCCTAAACTGACATAATGATTGTACAGGGGAAATTGTAATCTTATCACTGAAATTCCTAGTAACTGCAATAGAACCAAGCAGTGTGCTAGATCCCAGATCTGAAAACTGGAAAGTAAGAAAGTTCATTCTGTGCCCCCCT